>PVJX010021075.1:0-32408 GCA_004027295.1 Dolichotis patagonum
ATTAATGTTGTTATATACTGCTGAGACACCATGGTAACCATTGTAGATCACCTTGTATTGCAGTTTTATGTGACTTTTCTGCCTCATGCTTTTCTAGGAATTGTTTTATCTTGCTTTGTTTTGTTTTTCCTGCTAATACAGAAATGATAGATATACATGTAGAGACTCACACATGTGTAGAGCTTATAAACAGTTTACGAGAACCAACTCTATAACACATGTTGAAATAAACAACTACTTTGAAGAAAAAGAGACACTACAATACCCAGTACTGATTCCATAATGTCATGATGTGAAGTCCAGCAAAACTATCACTTTTTGTTCAAAGTGATCTTAGCTTGCTTTGCCTTGTTTAAGTTCAACACACATTACGGTATAGACAGCTGTTTTGAGGAGAATGAGAGACACTATGACAGCCATTCATGGCTTCCCTAATGTCTGGTCTTGCAGACCTGTAATGCCCTCCTGGTCCTGTTCAGATCAATTCCATACTAGGTTGTTTCATGTGAATTCCCTATATGTGACAATATGGACAACTATTTGGAAGAAAACAAGAGCCAATATGATAGAGAGTGAATATCTCCAGTTGTCTAGCTTTGAAATTTATGTCTTACATTGCTTTCTTGTGATCCAATTGGCTCTGTTTTGTTGTGTTTAATTTTACCCTATTGATATAATTGCATGTATATTTGAGTGGGTAAGATGGATGACCATATTGTTGTTTTTGTCAGATCGTGGAGCAGAACTGTTAACAGGCTCACTGTTTGAATGTCTACTTTACATGTTTTAACTTTGTAATTTGAACAACTATTTGCAAGAAGTCAGTATGTAATTAGTCAAGTAATAATTTCTTAGGTTATATTGTTGTTGTACTTTTCCTTTTTTCCTTGGAATACTGTATGGTTGCTACCCTTTATTCTGTTTTATTTTGTTTTGTTTTTTCCTCTTTAAATAAAATTATAAAAAAAAGAAAATAGAAATATATAACCTGTTTCTGGATGGGTAAAACCAATAGAATCAAAATTTCCATACTTTAAAAAATTTTAAACAGTTTAATGCAATTACAATCAAAGTACCAATAACATTGCTCCCAGAACTACAGAAAGTAATCCCAAAATTCACATGGAACCAGAAGAGACCTAAAATAGCAAAAGCAATTCTGGGCCACAAAGACAAGACAAGAAGCTTAAAAAAATCCCAGACCTAAATCTTTGCTACAAAACTGCAGTGATAAAAACAGTGTGGCATTGGCAAAACAAAACAACGAGAGAGAGAGAGAGCGAGAGCGAGAGCGAGAGAGAGAGAGAGAGAGAGAGAGAGAGAAAGAAGGAAGGGAGAGAAAAAGAAAAAACCAGACTTGTGGATCAGTAGAACAAAATGAAGGACGGAGAAACAACTCCTGGCTCACTCAGCTGCTTCACCTCTGACAAACGGACCAAATACTTTCACTTGGGAAGAGATCCTCTTTATCAAGTGGTTCTGGGGAAAAATGGCTGTCCACATGCTGAAGACTGAACCTAGAGCTATATCTCTCACCATACACTAAAAATTGAAATGAGCCAAAGAGCTAAATACAAAAATAGAAACACTTCATCTGCTGGAAGACCAAATAGGCAAAACCCTTAAAGACCCAGGTATAGGCAAACACTTTCTGGTCAAAACCCCAGGTGCATAATAAATAATATCAAGAATCAACAAATGGGATCACATCAAGTTAAAAACCTTCTGCACAGCAACAAAAACCACCAACAGAGTGAAGAGACATCTTGCAGAACAGGAAAATTTTCTTGCCACTTATTTAGAATGTGATATTTGTTTAGAATATTTAGAATATGATAATATTCTATTATATTTAGAATATGATAAAGAACTAAAAAATAATTAGAACCTTCAAATTTAAAGAGCCAATCAAAATGGGCACCTAAAATTAATAGACACTTTTCAGATGAAGAAGGACAAACAACAAATAAATAACATGAAAATATATTCAACATTGCCCATTTGAGAAATGCAAATTAAAACAACACTGAGATTTGATTTCACTCCAGAAAGAATAGGTATGAAAACACTCACCACTGAAGAATACTGGAGTAGCTGAGGGGAAAATATACCCTACTTCAGTGTTGGTACAAATGTAAACTCATACAACCATGTATAAATCAGTGTGGAGATTCCTCAAAAAACTAAAACTAGAAATTCCACTTGACCTAGCATTTCTCCTTGTAGGAATCTACCTAAAAGATTTATATATCATACTACCATGATATATGTATATCCATGTGTGTGTGTGTGTGTGTATATATATATATATTTATTTATTTATTTAGGTGATGGGAATCAAACTCACTATCTTATGCTTGCCAGGCAGGCAGTGTGCCACTGAGCTATATCCCCAGCCCATCCATGTTTACACTAACACAAATCATAACTAAATCTGGTAAGCAGATGACATGACACCCATCTACAGATGAATGAATAAGTAAAGTGTAGTGTTTGTACACAATGGAGTACTACTTTGCCATAAAGAATGATAAATGTGAATCATTTTCAGGAAAAATGGATGCACCTTGAAAGCATAATGTTAAATGAAGTAAACCTGACACACATAATTAAATACCACATTTTTGTCTTATATAAGAAACTCAATGTTTAAACAAAGTACAAACTAAAAGGCAGATGGCAATGGGAAAATGAGAGAGAAAAGTTATTGTAGCCCATATGGACACTGTATCTACATTTACCTTGATTTGGTATCATTGTCTTACATGTTTCATAAGTTTTTTGCCTGTTAATCTATATGTATAATAATTAACATTTTAAAAACTTATAAGATAAATTAATCTGATATTGGTAAAAAAAAATGTGAAGGGATAGAAGGCCAAAAAGATTTGAGATGTGTTACACAAATGTACCAATTCCCCACAATGAATGTAACCATCACGTACTATACTACAAATATATACAAATAAAAATCTTTAAAAATGACTTTAGATGAGCCTTGAGATACCTAGTATTCAAAAGCTGGGCATGGTGTTTTCTCTGTTCAACAACTGTGATACGGGTGAGGGTGGGTGATTACTGGATCAGTCCACTGATTGGATGGCTCTGCCCTGACCCTGGCAGACTGGATACAATATAAGGCACAGAAAGAGGTTCATCTTCCCCTTACTGCTTTGCTACTGTCTGCCCAACACGAACTGTTCTCCCCTGCCAGCTGGCCTTGGAGCTAGCTGATTATTGTCTGAAACCTCTACAGTCTGTGAACTAAATACATCTTTCCTCCCTTTACTTTGGGCGCTGGGTATTTTGTCTCACCAATGAGAAAAGTAACTAAGATACTAGTGGTCACCGATCCACCACAGGTGAAAGAGACACTGTAGTGGAGCTTCTGTTTTTACTTTGTTGTTATTGCTTTGGGTTTTTTGTTTGTTTGGTTATTTGGTACTGGGAATTGAACTCAGGACCTTGGCTTGCCAGGCAGGTGTTGATGCCACTGAGTTCTATCCCCAGCCCTAGATCTTCGGGTTTTTATTGCAGTAGATTCATAATGTGAGCAATCTTTCTCAGTCTATGACTCTGAGACTCTTAGAATTATATCTAAAATCCCACTTGCCACACTTTCTCCTCCACAAACGTGTGAAAATCTGACCTGCCTCTCCTCATTTTGGACTCCACAACCCCAGGCTAATAGTAAAGTGATTTTCTTGACAAATTCACCAAGTTTTCTCTCCTTGAACAGGCACCTCAACAGCCTTTCCCATACCGATGCTAACTCCTTTCTTCTTATCTTCTGAGAGGTTTTTTTTCAAGCCAGCTGGTGAGCCACAAACATCCCAAAGTAGTCGGAGGGCACATAACCCTAAATAGGAGGGCCTACAGAGCCTTTCCAGCAGGAAGTAGCCACATGAAGATAGAGTCCTCCATACTTTGCCAACTCAAAGAATTATGGGAATTTATGTCTCTCTCGGGGAGGGGGGGAGGAGATCAGGGCATGACAAAGTGGCTGGCAAGTGGGTGTGACCTGTGAATCACAGAGATCTAGGGCATGCACCCAAATTCTGTATTTGGGACCACAGAATATTCCCTTCCATTTTTTTTCAAGAGACCACAGAATATTCCCTTCCATTTTTCTCATGTTTCTGATAGGATACCATGAAGCTCCTGGCCACTGTGCTCTCCTCTTTCACGGTGGTCCACTCTTACTGTGTGGAATGTCTTCTTGTTCTGCTTTTAACTGGCCCCTACTCGCTCTGCAGAACATGTTTCTTTTCCGACCTTTAAAAAATGTGAAACTGTGCAAACTTCTGTGCTTGTTTTGCACAATTCCTTGTTCAAGACAAGAAGAACCAAGAAAGTTTCTCTAGAAGGTATCTATGGCACCCCAGAACCCAGTAACACCAGGACATGTTATAGAACATGCTGTATTTAGTTAGTGTATGTGTAAAGCTGCCAGCTAGGGGAAGGGCTGAGATAGAGTTGGGTAACAAGACATATTGATAAGACTAAAAAATAAGAATAGACAGTGAATTAGGTCTTCAGACAAAGTCCTAGGCGATACAGGAAGCAGCTCAGTCCCTACCATGCTGCTGAGTTCTGAGAAATTTAAAATGAAAAGTAATCAGTTCTTTTCTCTAAAACTCCAGCTCCCTTTAAACCCTACATGTTGAAGAACCTGAGTTTCAATTGGTCTTTTTAAATCCCCAGAGCCACCTATGACAGGTGGCCACTAAACAACTGAGCATTCTTAGATACTTTAGATACTTTGCTTATCTAAAACTAGTTCTGGGTTGAGAGGCCATGCAGTATCCCTTCTGCAAATCTAGGAGCTGTTCTCATTTCCAATTGAACACCCTAATCTCTTCTTTTGGTTTGTGACCTCTCAGAAGATACTAAGAAAGGGGTTAGTATCTAGTACTGTTAGAAACAATGGAGATAAGGTAGTCACTCTCTTCTCTCCATTGAATTCTACACACTACCCTAGGGTCATTCCTTCTGTCATTGTCCTAATGTCTTAGGGGAAATAACGTAACTCCTGACCTGTTATATGTCAGATATGCTGAGCTCATGTTTCCCAAAACTAAAGAATGAATTTAAAGGAACAATGGATGTTACGAGTAGGAAAAATTTATTGATTTTTGGATAAATCAAAGAGCCTACTTCTCAAAAAAAGTTTAATATAGTAAAATCATGAAATAGGAACAATGTGAGTCAAAACTGTAATCAACCAATAAGACTATAGCTGCTAAGATAATATTGATCTGAGGGGGAAGCAGGTCACATAACGAGTGTACACGGAAAGAACAAAGACCTTTTTAGGAAGGGATGGATCAGGAGGTCCTGTTCACCCAGCTAGTGTGTCCAGCTAGACTTTATTGGGCCATAATCTTTAATTTAGTGCTAATCCCTTGGGAAAGCACGTTGGCCTAGTCATTTTGTCTCTATCCTGAGGCCCGGCCTTTGACATTTGTAATGTGTTCTCATCATTTGCACTGACTTCTTTGAGGCCTAGTCCTGTCTGCCTGCATATAATATTTCTACCTAACTTAGCTGTCTGTAATACTAAGAGAGGTAAAAAATAAAAGCCAAAGAGCTCTGATGCTGTAGGTGACAGCACATGTATGTTCACCCTACTCTCGGCTCATTATGGTTTCAAAAATATGCATTACATGTTATAAATATAATTAGGATCAGAGTGAATTCTGGGACACCCATATGTGTCGAGAGCCACTAAAATGACTCAATACTGTCAATCATGCCTGCCAATCTCACCTGGATATTCAGTGTGAGGCACCTGGCTAGTTCTGAAAGCCTGATTTGATTTATCCGTGCGCCGTGACCTGTGTGCTGTGCTTTTACTTTGTGTCACCCTGGTACTTCTGTCTGTGCCTTATCTTTTCTCATCAAGGACTTGGCCTGAGCACAACTTCCTGTGACTGTCAATAAATGTAGCTGCTTGCCACGCATTACTGGGTGTATACTTGACAATTCTTTCCTCATTGGTCCCAGACTATATTGGGCCATTTTATGGTAGCAACTTTATTTCTGGACATTTGCAGAACTATGAGCTTGGTACATATAGTAATAGCCTAAAGGCACATACCTGCAATCTCAGCTATTTGGGAAGCTGAGGGAGAAAGATTGCAAGTTCAAAGGCCCCGCCACCACAGAAAAATAATTGTCAGGATGCATCAATAGGAGAGATGGGAGGGGTTCATTAGGCAGAGATTTTAGTACTCAAGAGTGGAGTGGAGACATGCTTGCAAATGCAATATACCTGTTTGGAATAGGGAATATTTACATGTTTTTGGTGATGGAAATGATACAGGGGAATGAAACTCCCGACCTACTATGTCGGGTAGGAGTTCGTGCTCTCTAAAATCGAAGAATGAATGTAGGAACAACAGGGATTAAGAACAGGATATATTTATTGAGAGAAAGAAAGCTTCTGTCTGAGAGAGACTGAAGAGGTCCCCAGCGGGTTGCCAGGGACTCTGTCTTTTCTAGGGACTTTTATAGAATAAAAATATGGGGTGAGACGGGTTCAAGGTGGAGAAAACTGGGAACTTGCAAAGCAGACAGGTAAAAAGTGGGAGAGAACTCTGGTTAGCCAGTATAATACTTCAGGTAAAATTGATTAAATTGGGGACAAATGGGGAAGTGAGTCATGTAGAAATCGAAAATTCTTAAGAGAGCAGTGACTCTTCCCTAGGGGGTTGGAATGGTGACTCCCAGCTTCCTCAGGGTGATAGGGAGCTATTTAGAATATCAGTCCTTAGGATATGGATGCACTTGCTTGATCTTTTGTCTTGAGGCCTGGCCCACAGCAAGAGGTGTCTGTCTCTCCCATGGTTGCAAAGTATCTGGGCTTCTGCACTGGCTCCTTTGAGGACCTAGTCCTGGCTAACTGCCTATGATATTTCTAGCTAACTTGGCTGCTTGTAACAGAAATCTGTGAAATTCTATCATCTATGGTCCTAGTCTGGTGGTTGGGGCAGGATGGTCCATTCACAGGGGAAATCCTAATTTATGGATGAAAGAAGTAAATGGGAATGACAGAGCCCTCTACAGGGAAAAGGGAATTGCCCCAGTTTATCTTATTCCGGGAACAGAGAAGAAAAAAAAATAATTAAAATGGGCTTTTGTCTTGAAGCTGCAGTTTTCATTTTAAAAATTACAATCTTTCTTGTCCCCTTTTTGCTTGTTTGTTTTTTATCCTCTCCTTGAGTCACTAACTTAAGCTTGGATGAAACAAGTGACTTGTTTTATGTAACAAGTGGCATGGGACTCACAGTGGGCCGACTGTGACTCCGGGAGGATCTGTCTTCCCCTGAACCCAGGGGGCAGCTGTGACAAAGTCTTTTTCCTGAATTACCCCTGCCATTCCACAACAGACTCAAGAACTTTACTGGTTCTCACTCTCAGTCTGAGGAAATGATTTCAGTTCTACAATGCATTGATTTTTTTATAAAAATTCCCAGGTGGCTACCCCTCTCCCAGGCTCACCTTGTAAGAGGCAGCCCTGTCTACCTACCCCCTCCACACCCTTAGGGCTCCAGTCTGGAATGGCTGTAGGTGGTGACTGACTTGCTAGCCCTCTGAGATATGGTGAAATAACTATTTGGTCTTAGTCCCCCTTTCCTGGCTTACAAATCCCCCAAATCATTGGCATTTTCAAAACAATAAAGATCCTTCTGTATGCTAATGAACTGATTGCTGGCTGGCAGCCTCTTGGCAGCTTGAGGATGGGGTCTGGTCACAGGAAAACTAAGGCAGCATTAAAAGGCTGCGATTTTCCCCAACCCTGGGAAGGGAAGCGGGCTGAAGGTTTGCATTGATCACCAGCAGCCAATGATTTAGTCAACGCCTACGTAATGAAACCTCTACAAAATTCCAAAAGGATGTGGTCTGGGGAGCTTCTGGATATCTGAACATATGGGGCTTGACGAAAGTAAACAGGGACACATCCACGGGGGAACACCCCAACCGCAGAGGACAGAAGCTTCTGCGCGCTCGTCTGTATCACTTTAAATATTCTTTGTAATAAACTGTCAAACAGATGTTCCGCTCAAAACTGCTCTAGAAAATTAATAAAACCCAAGAGGAGGCCCTGGAAAGCCTAATTTATAGCTGGTAGGCTGGCCTGCCCAGGTAAAACAACCTGAAGTTTGCAATTGGTGTTGGAAGTGGGGGTCGGCCCTGTGCAACGGAGTCCTTAAGCTGTAGGATCGGACACCACTCCAGGTAGTATCATGACTGAGCTGGAGGGTTCCCAGCTGAAGCCTCCTGCAGAACTGACTGGCCAGGAAAGAGGCAGCGCCATACATTTCTTGGTGAGCAGAGGTCAAGGAAGTATCTGAGAGGAGAAACTGAGTTTGGCTTTTTACCTGTATTATTCCGAGACTCTCTCTGCCCTGCCCTGGGGGCTAACTGGGTGGGGAAGGGTATCGAGGACCGGGTATCAGGTGGTCTCTCCTCTACACTAGGTTGTCTCCCTTCTTCCTTTTGGAGATTAGGATTTGTTGTTTGTTTCCAGCCTCTGAAACAAACTATGCGCTGCTAATTCCCAGGAGTAAGAGCCGCACCCAGCCTTTCACTGCACAGTCAGGTGCGCCCGCCATGACACCCTATTTCCCCTTGAGCACACACCTCCTCAGGGTCCCTCGGACCACCAGGGCCCTCGCTCTGACTGTGTTTACTTGTCAGGCACTGTGGACTCCATGATGAGCGGAGTGGAGACTCAGCCAGAGACCGTGGAGACCTGACCCTGGGAGTCCGTGGCCTGTGTGGCCTGCGGCACCCTTGCTGATGCCTTCTTGTGTGCTGTGATGCAAGTCCAGCCAGCCCCATTGCTTTCTCCCCTTTCACTCTGCTGTCTAGAGTGGAAGCATCTTCCATCCTCCGGTGTGGGAGCGCAATACAGTACTTTGCAACGCAGCAAAGCCTGCTTCCCAGGTGTAATCCAGGCCAGTCTATAAACCCCACCTGCCTGGGCACCAGGTGTTAACAGGCCCAGGAAAGGTAGAGCCATTCTGCACGCTTTGTTTCTGAGGTCCAAAGAGCAAAATCCGCCTGCAAGCAAAGCAGGCCGCTAACTCTGCCCACACGTAAGGCACGTAGGCCAGGCACGCGTAGACGCACGTCCTCTTTCCGCGAACCGCAGCGACACCCTGCGGTTCTGACCATCTGGGAACCGCACAAGAAGGTCGCAGGAAGCACCCAGTCCGCAGGCTCGACTGGGTCTAATTCGCAGTCTCACGTCACCTGTGTGACACCCCGGCGTCCTTGCGTTGCATGGGCGGAGCTGACGACCCCAGCGGAGCGGCGGGGCAGGGCTGCTGGGCCCCGCGGGAAGGGGCGTGCCCCGACGGGGCGGGGCCTGCGGCGGGGCGGGGCCGCTTCGGGGGCGGGACCGCTGCGGGGGCGGGCCCGGGAAATTCTGCGGCTGGAGCGCGAGCGTGCGCGGCCGTCAGCTGAGCGGCGCCCGCAGGTCGCGAGGGCGCGCGTCACCCCTGCTGCCCGAGCCCAGCCGCCCCAACGCCGCCCCCACCCGGCCGTCCCTGGCCGGCGTAGCCTCCGCGTCCGGAGCGCTCCTCCAGGGGCGCGATGCCCAGGAAGCAGTGACCCGGAGGAAAACCGATCGCGGGCGGCCGGTGAGCCACGCCGGGCGGCAGGGGCTGGGCGAGGGGCTGGCGGGCGCCCGTCGGTACGCGAAGCCGTTCCCGCCCCAGAGCCCGCGGGGTCCAGGTGCCGAGGGGTGGGGCACAGCTGCCCCGGGAGGGTGTCCAGGCCCGGGTATCCTGGCCGGGTGGGAAAGGGCGACCAGGTTGCCGTCCCGCGGGGTCTCTGCTCTCCAAAAGGGTAACAGTCCGGGCTGCCTGGCCGCGGGTCGCCGAGTTGGTTTGAGGGTGACGTCCTCCCTCGTGTTTATTATGCAGTGATTCCTGTTTGTAAGGAGGAAGCGGTTACAGGTACATGTTTGGCAGACAGGAAAACACTTCTACAGGGGTGACCCAGGAACAGTAACGAGCAGTGACACTGTCTTAGGAGGTGGGGTTACCAGACAGCTCAGAGGACTCTGTGTGCACCTTGGCAGGGGCTGTGTAGCGGAAATAGGTAGTTATGTATGTGTATGTAATGTATGTGCATATGTGTATGTGTTACATAATGCTGTGTATATATGGGGAGGGGGTGAATACTTGATAAGACTGAGGACGTCGAAGCAGTTGCCTGTACCCTGGGAAATATGTAAGCTAGAGGCAGTAAACAAGGCTCTGAGAAACTGAAACCTAGCTTCTGGCCTGGCCTCCACCCGCAGCAGTACCGTGATGTGGAAATGTGTATCTCAGAGGCATTTAGGATGAATTGCAAAGGGGAGGCCTTTGGAAAATAAGGAAGGTAGTAATGTTGGGACCCTCCGAGTCTCAGGAGTGGCTTGCAAGCCTGCACTGTTAACCCAAGCAGGCAGCTTGCTCTTTGACTCTGGGAGAGGAGAAGTCGGGAGCAAAGGCCGAGGCCAACAATCCCAGGAATGGACAGGCGACCTTTCAGTGTGGCTTGTAAGAGAGGACTGGGATTGATAGGCGTCTGCGGGGTGTTTCTCTACTGTGCCAGTTTTAGCAATTCTTTTAATATTGTGTACGCTGTAAAAGTGAACAATGTGCTTTTTACAGCTGACCTTTAAGTTATACTGTATATACTGTTAACCTCCTCCCCCCAACAAACTTCTTGGCAGGACTTTTTTATTACCAGCCTACTCAACTCTCTTAAGTTGAAGTACACCTACTTGTCCTTAAACCTGTTTTCCTGATTTTTGGAAGATTTGGCATGTTTAATAAGTGCTTTAGAATTTATAGACTAGTAAAACCAAAATCCAAGGGAAAAGGAAAAAGCTAAACTTTTTAAAAAAATGTGTTATTTAAAATTTTTCAAGCCATTCATGGTAGTGCACGCCTGTAATCGTAGCATTCAGAAGACTAAGGCAAGAGGGTCATCATGAGTTGGAGGCCAGCCTGGACTACGCAGTGAGATCCTGTCTCAGAAAACACCAAAATATTCGTTGTTTCCACTTTATGTGCATGCTGATGGAGCACTAGCATGTGTGTTATGAAATACTATTCAGAAGCCTTTGCAGTAATATAAAAAACAGTTCTAATTTTTAAAGTAAATTTTAAAAGTTGACTTCAAGAATCTGGAAGTGAATGACACAGAACTGTAGAAAACATATGATGATACTAAGCGTGTGGGGAGTGTCACATTGCAGAAAGTGTTTTACAGGTATTAGACTTCAGAATATCTCGCTAGGCTGCATTTTCTTTTCATTTTAACAAACACTGAGAGCCTGCTGTGTGCCACTCTTACGAGTCATAGGGAGAGAAAAGTGATAGGCATAAGAGGATGACAGTAACTGCAGCAAATGCCAAGGAGGTAGAAATACAACCTGCTCTGGGTACCCGGAGAGAGTAAGAACTCACTTTACACGGGTACCGTATTTGAACTGTCTAGTGGAAGTCTGCTAGGGAAGAATGGGAACCAGACATTTCAGGGAGAGGACCAAGGAGATGCAAGGGCATACAGGCTAAGAATGCGGAGAACTGGGAGACCTTCAGTGTGCCTTTTGTAGAAGCAGTTTATGAGAGGAGATGGCACTGGTAGGTAGATAAGCTGGCCACAGACCCTGAAAGGCCATATTTGTCTTGCTAAAACTCTTGTAAGAGAGTGGTTGCCCTCCAAAGAGTAACATCACGTTACAGAAGAAGCTGTGAAGACAATGGTATTGAGGTGGAAAGAGATGAACAACTGTTTAGGAGGCTGTGGCAATTCATTTAACAAATCTGTGTTGACTTTTTATGTGTCAAGTAATATTCTCCATGCTGGGGATAGCAGAAGGCCAGATAAGCAAAACCCCTGTTCTGTGTAGCATTCACCACTGCCAGAGTCCAGGCAAAATAAGAACCTGAATTCCATATCCTGTGAGGATGGAGAGAACGTGGCAGGTTTGGAAACATTTTGGAGGTGGAAGTGACTGGCATTTGATGATCCATTAGATTTGGCCAGAGAGAGAATGGGAAGAATCAAGCTTCATTCCTAGGTTTCTACCTTGGGACTATGTTGAATATGTTCCTTTTTTTCTGTATATTAGTGAGTTATTATTATTATTTTATCAGTACCAGGAATTGAACTCACAACTGTGTGCTTGCAAGGCAGGTGCTTATGCCGCTGAGCCCTACTAGTGAGATATTAAAATTGAAACAGCATTTTTAGTATTTAATGGTGTGTCTTCTTTTAGCTCATTAATAGGATGCAGGTATGCACCTAAATTCCCTTTCCTGATTGGTGACTGTGTGACCAGGCACCGTGAAAACCAGACAAGACCTTGCATTGAGTAAGAAGTTGAGTGAGATGTGTACTCATGTCTACAAGGTCAAGTCATTGCTGTAACTTCTTGGCCTCGGAATTAAGAACAGGGATATGTGTTGTTAGGAATTCAAGTAGTAGATCTGGGAATAAAATCTGTAAGATTCTACCTTTTAACCTTCACCTCCCAGGTAGTAGTTCTAGTCTTCCCCATTGGTGAAATTCTGATAAACTGTGCTCATTTAATGCAGTGTTTAATCTCACCTTTGCTTAGAAATGATATACTTTGAGTCTAGATCAATTGGATTAGCATGAGAAATTCTGTTATTGTAATAGAGAAAGATAACTCCCAACCTGTTAGATGTCAAACATATCAAGTTCGTGGACTAATAACATCTAGGAACAAAGAGCAGGAGGCTATGAAGATTTTTAAAAATTTTAAAAAATTTTTATTTTAAAGAGAATAAAACCAAGCAAAACAGAACAGAACAAAGGCAATCAAAACAAACCAGTGTAAGTGACAGAGGACTTCAAAACAATACAAAATCGACAGAGGTTGCCATGCCTCTTGTTCTGTTCAAAATTGCTTTAGATACCTTTAGACATAGTAAAAATCAAACAAAACAGAACAGAATAGAACCAATGAAACCAAAACAATGAATGCAATAAGGACTTCAAAACAAGACAATAGTAAATCCAAAATGGTACCATAATATATCTTGCTATCTCTGAAATAGCTGCCTATGCTGTCCTATGTATCCAAACCAAACCAAACCAAACAGAAAAAAAGCCAACCCGGCAAAACAATGAAAATGATACAGCACTTAAAAATAAGACAGTAGGGAATTAACAGTGGCCACTATCTCCAGAAGAAGATTCCCCCCTAGATGCCACACTGTGTACCGTAATCCTCTGAATAGATGATCAGACCACCAGCCCTAGACATGCAAAGTCAGTGAAACGCCAGACACCACAAACACCACATCGCATTTCACCTTGATGGCTATCATTGCAGCTTTGTTACTCTGGATCAGCTGGTTGTTTACAGCGGGGTGTGAGGAAGGATGTGTTGGCTTTTACTGTTTCCCGGCCTGTGCACCCCAAGGGGCTGGGGCCTGCCCATAGTTCTGATTCTTGGAGAAGGCTCCCTTCCTTGTTGATTCTTGTTCTCTTCCCCTGCAGTCAGCAAATGGTGCTGGCTCGCAGGAAAAGGCTGTGGTCTGGCTGACTCCCCAATGGCAGCCTATGACACTGGGTCGCAGGGAGGGCTTGCTTCTTGTTGACTTCTTGTTTTCTTCTCCCACAGTCCATGAATGACACTAACTCACGGGAACAGGCTAGGGTCTGGCTTTTCCCCTCTGGTGACCGTGCTGGCGGTGTCCTGCATATGGCGCTCGCTTATGAGGATTTTTATTGGACATAAGAGTAGCCAGAATATTGCTGAATTGTTTAATGGCCACTTATTACAGGTGACTCTGGATTTAAAATGACCAATTGGAATGCAGGCTTCTAAGCCCAATTCTTCAACACATAGGGTTTAAAGGAAACTGGGGTTTTAGAGAAAAGAAAAGGAAAAAAAAACAGTTATTTTGCATTTTAATTTCCTTAGAACTCAGGAGCTTAGTAGGGAGTGGCTGTACCTCACTTTAGTAGTAGGATATAGGCTTGCGTTTCATACTGCTCCAGAAAGTTCACTGCATTTAAATTCCTCAGAATTCAGTACCTCTGGAGGGAGTAGGCTGCATGGCAGTTCCCTAAGGGAGTTCATTCTTTGTCCAAAGTCCTAGTTGAGGCAGTTCTTATTTTAATTCTTATCAATGCAGTTGGTTACCTAACTCTGTCTCAGGCCCTTCCCCAGCCAACTGCTTTACACATGAGCTAACTAAACAAACTATTTTATATATTAGCAGATAGAACTTAGGAATGAATGGCTTTGTTCCAATTCCTCTAACCTTCAAAAATAAATTCAAAGAGGTACGTTGGGGAGCAATTAAGTAGCTCAAGATCATGTTAAAAATTTAGAGAATTAGGGCTGAGGGTTTAGCTCAGTGGTTCAAGCACGTGCCTGGTAAGTGCAAGGTCACAAGTTGATCCTCAGTACAAAAAAAAAAAAAAAAAAAAAAAAAAAAATTTAGGGAATTACCAGGCATGGTGGCACATACCTGTAATCCCAGCACTTGGGAGGCTGAGGCAGGATTGTTATGAGTTTAAGACCAGCCTGGGCTACAAAGTGAGCTCAAAGCCAGCCTACGCTGCATAGTGAGACCCTGTCTAAAAGAGAAGAAAAAAAAAGATTTTAAAAAAAAATTTAGATAAACTTTCTCTAATTGGCATTTTACCAGTAGATATTGCACATGTGTATATTGTACAGTGGTATCTCACAATAGTCTAAAATCAAAGTATCTTATGAATCATACAAAATTTCTCTTAACCTATTTATGCCAAAGGTTGCAATTTTTTTTATTTTTGGCACAAACTCATACATGTTATCTAGAAAATTCGAGGAACAAGAACTTGAAGAGAAAAGCCTTCATAATAAAACTTAGTTTGTGGGCATAATATATTTTAGAAACATACTTGTAGTCCAAAGCACTTGTGTATCAAAGCAAATTTCCCTATAAAAAATAATGGAAACTCGGATGATTTTGTTATGGAGTATTCCTTCTCAAAGTGCTCATTAACTAACATGACCAGGTTTGCTCACCTCTCCCACTGGAGTTAAGATTCCAGGTGCTTCTAATCTCAAACAAATAATTCAACAAGATGAGCAAAAAGTAGTGGCCACGTTTATTTAAGAAAGTGAAATGAAGAGTGAGGGAGAAACAGGCTCTGCAGAGCAAGCTCAGGCCAAATAAAAGGAGGAAAATCAGGAAAAGGACACCCTGGAGAAAAGGGGAGGCTATCGTGAAGAGAGTCATGATAGCAGGCTCTTCTTGACATCTGTGTCCTTTTAATCCTCTTGAGGAAGCCCTTGAGAACTTGCACCCACTGTTCTGAGAGCTGGCGCTGGGATCCCACTCCTCAGACTGACCTCCAGCCCAGGAGGGCTTTCTCATAATTAACAGGTCACATCTACTTCCCCAGTTTCGCCATGTACTAACCTCATGTCTCGATTTGTTGTACTACCCGAAATACTCATGTAAAATAATTACAATACTGTACCAGAGTACAAAATAATAAAGAAAATATAAAGAAAAATAAATCAAACTGCCCTTACCTTTGAAAACCCTTGTGGCTGGCTAGAGGGAGGCAGCTGAGGGGAGGGTCATTGTGCAGGACAGCTTTCACTGCCACTAACAGAATCACTGCTATCTTTAGGCATCTTCTTTTTCAATTCTTTACAGGGAATCTAACTAGTGACACTTTTGCCTCCTTTTGAGGATTTTGCGGAAATGTGACTTTGCATTGTCCTTAAACAGATTCATCGCTGTCATCGCTACAGTCTCATTTGGGTAGTACTTTTCAACAAAATTGAATGCTGTTTCACACATTCTACATATATCCCTAACCTCACTTGAAGTGAGGGATTCCTCCACCTTTTCTCTTCCTTTTTGAGTAAGTTCCCCTGCTGTTGGGAGATGGACCACCCACAGTCCTGTGGGGGGTGGGGACCATTTGCTCAGTTCTGATCACGTGACAGTCAGTGTCACATGCTAATGCTACTGAACATTGCTTGTTTATCAAGTTAATTAGAAATGTTTGCTTGTCTTGTGGAATACTCGCGAACAAACTCCTTACAATACAAGGTTTTATCTGTATTATGTTCCATTGTGTATGGCATTCCAAAAATGGGAACCTAGGTGTAAATGCATTAATAAAATTTTAAAAGCAAGCATTTACATGCTTTTGTTTGCCATCTATGCTAACTTCATGACATCTGAGTTACAAAGTATTCTTTCCTAATGACACTGGATAGCAGAGTTTGCTGTAACTAGGATAGGCCTTTGTATTTGTGGGAAAGAACAGCATGCCCATGAGGACACTGGTGTCTGAACTGAGAGTGGACTGTGACCTTACTGGAACTACTATTCCCAGGATTGCTGAGCTTACAAGGATGTTCATTTGCTTGTGAGTCATTAGTCACAAAGGTCATGCGATTTCTGGAGACCACATGGGTGACCAGTAGTATAAATGTGCCTCTCTCAGAAGATCTGTGGCTTTTTCCCAGTGTCATTATAAAACTTGGGCAATCTGAAAAAGAAGCACCAGTGTCACCACTAGAACCAATTTTAATTTTATTATTCTTGGCTCTATAGACTTGATAAAGGTATCAAGGAAGGCCTAGGAGGAAAGAACTGGGAACCATCTTCAAGGTGACGTCTCCATTTCTTCTTTAGCCTCCCTCTTCCCCTTTTCCTTCTCTGTCACTTCCTTTTCTTTGAAAAAGCCTTTAAGAACTTTTTTCATACAATACTTGAAATCAAATACATCAACAGATACCTGCTTAGAAACTTGAAAATAAAATCTGTTGGGTCAGGCTATCAGTGGATGGAGCCTAGCGTGTTTGAGGCCCTGGGTTCATTCAATCCCTGACACCAAAAAGTAAACAGATAAATAAATAGATGAAACAAAACAAAGGAAGTTGGTGAAATACTTCTATGGCTTTTCCAAAGGGTAATGTAAGCACTAACTACCTAAGGAAATTTTAGGTTGTCACGTAAATGATACCCATTGTAAGGATTTTGTTTTTAGGCTTACTACCTGGAATTTATTATTCCTCTGCAAAACGGGAAAACACTGTTACTCAGGTGAAACTCCATTTTTATGAAATGTCGGCACTGGGATCATTCTGCGAAGGAAAAAAAAAATTTATAGAAAGCGAGAAGCTAGCAGTATATTCAGAAATTTTGGAGTGGGAAAAAGAAGAAAAGTCTGTTTTTGTCACCAAATGCTAAGTGATAAAACACTTCCGTGTGATACCTCTTTTCTAATTAATTTGGTTCTATAAAACATAGAGACAAGAGGTTCATAATTGAGAAATACACCTGTGGTTTTCTCTCCTGCCTCAGCAACCTCCTCGCACAACCCCATGAGAAATCGCTGCTTTGCTGTGGTGGCTTTAGGACCCAGTCTGTCTGGCAGTCAGCGGAGAGCCAGCCTGCTGTCCCCTGTGGTCACAGCAGTGTCCCTGATTACCTTCCTAGGACCAAAAGCAGGGGCCAGGCTCTGGGTTCCAGGGGGCTTTTGGGGAGCCTAACGCTCTTCCTGCTCTTGGGTGTGCGGAGCAGTTAGGAGTGTTGGTACTGATGGTGTGATGCAGTTGTGTGTCAGGGGGCGGGCGGGCCTCTTGCCTCTGTGTTCCAGGGATTGATTTCCATGAGGAGGAGCTGATGGGTCTGATGCTTTACACCCAGGAGAGGTGGGGTCGCTCACTTCTGAGTGCCTTCCTCATCTCTCATGGGTTCTTAACGGTATCACTGACTTCCTACTTTATCGTAATTGTATAGTAGCCTCATACATAGAGACAAAATTTGTAGGTGGGGTTTTGGGGGAGTTTTTTTGAGATGGTATTATTATGTAGCCCAGGCTAGCCTTGAATTATCAGTGATCCTCCTGCCTCAGCTTCCCTAGTGCTAGGATTATAGACATCCACCACCCACCATGCCTGGCTTCAAATTTGTTTTGTAAACTGAAACCCTCTTGCCTCAGCCTCCCACAGTGCTGGAGTTATAGGCATGTGCTCCCAGCTAGGGATTCCTCTCTAGACTGCTCACACTTGACTGAGACTTTACTGGAAGTGGCCAGTGTAAGGTGAGGGTTAAACTAGGCATGGTGTGCATGACTACGATCGGAGCACTCTGGGAGGCCAAGGCAGGGGAACTGCAAGTTCAAGGCCACCCTGGGCACCTCAGCAACTGAGCAGGATCCTGTCTCAAACATTAAAAAAAAAATTTCTTTAAAGAAGGGCTTACAGTGTAGTTCGGTGCTGAAGTCCTGGATCTTAATCCCCGGTAGCCAGGAAAGAAATGTTTTGTTAGAGTAAACATCGGCATCTCTTTGGACATCAGTCACTTTTGCTCTGTGCAGTGCGAGTGTGTGTAGTGTCAGAGGGAGGAGTTGCCTTTTCTTTGTATTGTTTTATAATCATCTGCATCAGTCCTTGACGGAAGACACTGACCGTCTTCACAAGCCACGGAGATGAAAATGTTTGCCTGGAGCCTGTGGCCGGTGGTTAGAAAGGCGTCTGTGTTTGCCTGCGTGGTAGGTAATGAAGAAGTGGAGTTGAGATTCCCTCAAGCTTATATTTTTATGTCCATATTGACTCCTCCACAAAACAAAGCGGCATGTGTAAAGGCAGTTTCAGAATACGCAGTAACTAAGAGCTTTTTCTGGGGTGTGCTTTGGAAAATACCATACGGAAGTCCTACTAGTCTGTATTGCCTTTATTGCGTTGCTGGGTTTCGGCATCAGCCCTCCTGCCTGGTTGTGCCACTTGCTGCCTAGATGACTCACAGGACCCTGGGAATTCAGCTTCCTCCTCACATGTAAAATAGTTGTGTTTCAATGAAGCGTTAAGACAGGATTGCGACTGGTATGCTGTTGTGGCACACTGGAACATTGAAAAAGGTTAACTGTCACTTCTCTTTTAGCTAACAATATAAGCAATAAAATAGGGAAATTTTTTAAAACAATCGTACCGAGATATAATTCACATACCATACAGTTCACTTAAAATAAGGCATTTAGAAGGTAAGAATTTGCATGGGAGTGTCTATGTAATAATGCTTTTCTCACATGACAGTCATCATGTCGTGGGTGTAGGTCTTTCCTTACACTTCCCAGCTCCTCAGTGTGCCTCACTCTACACCCAGGCACGTATACACACACACACACCATCATCATCATCATCATTTGATACGTGCATGACTCATCAAGCAGCTTACATTGGTGGTACCAAGGATCTGATCACTTTTATTTGTCTTTTTACTAATAAAATTAATAAAAGGCCACCCAGTGGGACAGGTATGATTGTACCACTAGTGGTTCAAGCTGCCCAGCAGTAAGACATGAATTATGGTCCTATCAGGAATGTGTTAAAAGGATGAATCAAAGATGTTCAGAATGCAGTTGGAAGCCAGGTGCTATAGTACATACCTCTAATCTCAACTACTTGGGAGGCTGAGGCAGGGGGGAATCACAAGTTTGAGGTCAGCTTGGGGCAACTTGGTAAGACTCAGGGCTGAGAATGTAGTTTATGGATAGCCCTTAGATACAATCCCTAATATGAAAGAAAAAAAAGCAGCAAAAGAAAAGAAAAAGCAATTAAAAAGCTAACAACTTTGGCAATAAATACTGCATTAGCAATTATTAATAGAATTGTGGGACTTACAGAGACCTATGGCAGAAAGAAGGCAGGTCTATTTTTAGTTTGTGGCTTTTTCCTAGGAGCTGCTGCCATGTCCCACCAGCCTCTCAGCTGCCTGACTGCAAGGGGGGACAGCCCTGGTGAGACCACAGGGAATGGGCCTCCCAGCCTGGCTCACCCCAACCTGGACACCTTCACCCCGGAGGAGCTGCTCCAGCAGATGAGAGAGCTGCTGGCCGAGAACCACCAGCTGAAAGGTGAGCAGCTCATGCCGACAGAGCCTCTTGTCCTGAGGATCAGCGGTTGGCTCCTTTCTCTTTTTTTCCCTGAGGGAAGAAAAAGCTGAGAGTGGCTTCCATAGGGCCAAAATGGTTTCTGTGTTCACTTCTGAATACAGGTGAGAATAAAAATATTTGGGGCTGCAGAGTAGCTCAGTAGCAGGATCAGCATGCCTGAGGCCCTGGATCTGATCTCAGAGGCTCCACATTAGGCAGGCAGAGAGACAGACAGACAGACAGACAGACAGGATTCTGTCTTGGGGAAACAGTGTAATGATATTTAGTGCATTTAAAAGGAAAGTTAGAGAAAGATTGCTACAATTATAGATTTAGCCCTAAATATTGCCGGTTCAAGAAAAAGTATTCTAGTATCTCAAACCATGGCTTTTTGGGAGGACCTGTGTTCTACGTAAGGAGAGATAAGACCTTCCTCAGTGCCCTGGTTTGTTCATTCATTTGTTCATTCATTCACTCATTCATTCGTTCAGCGCTGGGTATTAAAGTCAGGGTCTTGCACATGCGCGGCAAGTGCTCTGTTATGTCCCCAGCTGTCCTCATTATTAGTAAGGTTTTCTGCTATCACGAAGGGACCTAGATCAATTTTGTTTTCTTTTTTTTAAGCCGGCATCTGTCGGAGTTGGCTAGGCTGTCCTTGAACTTGTAATCCTCTAGCTTTAGCCTTCCGATTAGCTGGGTATGTACCACCGTGCCCAGCTGGTTGGTCTTTTAAGGACTACAAATGGTGTTAGACCTGCTAGTTCTGTCTGGAAGCAAAAAACACTCAGTTTAATAGAGCCCCTTTCTTTTCCTGATGACCCTGGGGTGCCCGCCAAGCCTGGTACATTTAGATTCAGAGCCAGGCAGTGGGGAGGATTGATGTTGAAATTCCGCCCAGTCTCCTGGTGTGTGCCTTCCTCCCTCTGATTCCCTCATAGAAGCCATGAAGCTAAACAATCAAGCTATGAAAGGGCGATTTGAGGAGCTTTCAGCCTGGACAGAGAAACAAAAGGAAGAACGGCAGTTTTTTGAGATCCAGAGCAAAGAAGCCAAAGAGCGTCTGATGGCCTTGAGTCATGAAAACGAAAAATTGAAAGAAGAGCTTGAAAAACTAAGAGGGGACTCACAAAGATCAGTAGAGGTGAGCAGACCAATCAGCCATGATTTTATTTTCTCAATATCTGCAGTAGAGTCTTACCTATCTAGACTCCTTCCATTGTTCAGGCTGGACCAGCCTGAGAAATATTTTTGCTGGAAAGACTGGTTGCAGTTTAAGGCCAGTATAATCTGTTGAGGGTAGGAAATTTGTAAGCTTTTACTATATAGTAGCCAAAAGAATACAGAGCTTATAAATCGGTGTTTTATTACACATGGTGCAGAAGGAGGGTATTAAAAACTGTCCAGTTGTTGCTTTTCTTTGTCTTTGATATAAAATTACATTTTGAAAATCTGTTAGTCTACTTACTGACTTTTTCTCAGTTTAAAATAGAGATTATTGACTTCACATTTTCCTTTCTAGCACTCACTTGACAAATGCCATGTGGTGATAGGAGCCTGACCAGGGTCGCTCTGGTTACAGCGATCAATACACACAGTTTTGCTCATCCAGAGAACCTAGGGTGTGTTCAGGAATGGGTGTCAAAGATGTTAGTGAAAACCAAACCGCAAGATGTTCAAGTCCCTGCTGGTCCACCAAGGTTGCCTGAGTCTCATTCTGTACTGTTTTGGTTATGGAGAGATTTACTTCAAGATCAGTGATCTTTCTTGAGACTTTGCCTTAAACTTTGTTCCTCTCTGTGTAAAGAATATAAACAAGGAAACAAAATGCACAGAAAGGAGAGACTGATGTCCAATAAAACATTGGAAAATGACTTAGAAAAAATTGTGTACTTCTTATCAGTGATCTCATTGAGTTCTGCTCATGGGGCAATGAACCTTCTGCTTCAATAAATCTGTATTTATATCGGGAGTGTTTCTTTGTGGATAAGATTTATTATGCCTGATCTTTCAGTTTATCTTACAGTTCAAAGAGCATTAAGTTCCTTCCTAGACAGGGAAAAATCTCTGATTAGCTAAGTATTTTTGAGGCAGAAGTTTCTGAAAAAATGATCACCCAAGATGCAGTATATATTTTCTACTTTCAGAAGAGAATATCTGACATTGTTTTCCTTCCTTGAGTTTTGGAACGTGAGCTGGCAGATGGCTTTAGTCGGCAGGAGCCTGTCACACTGAACCCAGGAGGGAAGCTTCCAGACAGTTTGACTTCTGAGATAGTCCACCTCTAGGTTTTCCTAAAAGGTTCTAGAACTGGAAGAAGCTGAGACCAGAAGCTGGAGCTCTGGACAGTTACTTTCAAGGCGGAGAATCCAAGGACATAGCTCCCAGCAGGGCTCAGCCAAGGACATGAGGTGCTTGGGAGAAAGAATTCTACCCAATTCCACCGAATCTCACTTTAAATTCATCTCCAGAGAGTATGTTCTATCTTTTAATTGTACCTACATCTGGACGAAAGTCACAAGGCAAACTTTCCCCCTGACATGCATGTTAACCTGGGCAGACGGGCAGATGGTACAAATATATGGAAAGATAGAGACATTGTGTCACCAGGTAACTAGGTGTTAAAAAACAATACCAATGGGCTTGGAGTAGAGAGTAAGGAGAGGCTATGGGAGTTCTAGTCTAGGAAAGGAATGGAAAGGGTCTCCATAGTAAAATGAAAGGAAACAGAAATTGTCTTTACCATGTTTTATGGCAAGTAACTGAATGCTTGATTTCCCAGGTATGATTAAAAAGAAAATTAGCTTATCTAATCTGAGGTTCCAGTGTCACAACCTTAGATACTGGTTCTCAGGTGCTTATTTAAAACTATTTCCTTTTATCCTTTTACCCTCCCATCAAGGTATATAAAAGTTCATTCATTAAAATGTCCATAGAGACACCCAAGAGGCTACACCTCAAGTTTCCTAATAAGATGTAGTCTTACCCTTATCTGCCTAGGCTATTTCCTGGTTCCAGGCTAAGCAATACCTATCCTTTTATCATTTTCATTCTTGTTTTGTTTTTTTTTTGTTTTGTTCTTTGAGACAAGATATCACTATGTAATTCAGGCTGCCCTCAAACTCATGGAGATCCTACTGCCTCAGCCTCCTGAGTGCTGAGATTACAGGCATACGCCACCATGCCCAGCTCTCATTTCTCACTTTTAAAATAATTTCCTCTTTTATGAGTCATACTGAGAGAAGATATATAGACTGCTGTTCAAAACCTAACTCTAGGCTTACCTGAGTTGCATTTCAGAGGCCTGTGATAGTTTCCCCACAGGCACTGCTGCACGTGGAAGGAGTGCGTCATCCTGGTAGCGTGAGGGACAGGTCAGCATTTGCACCTCTGTTAAAAACATTTTGTGGACTAGCTGGGTTGTGGCCCGCCCACACTGGTACTGCTTCATTTCCGCCTCAAGCCTTTGGACATGTTTTCTGTCCCTCGGAGAATCTGTTACAAAGGGAAGAATTGCATAAAAAAGAAGAAGAAAAGTTTACTTGGACAAAGTTGACTGCAAATAGAAGATAAACGACTGAAATTTTTGCTAGGAGGATCTATTGATAGTATTTAATCAGCTGTAAATTCCTGTGGGTAATTAAGATCTTTCTTTAAAAGCTGCTCTAGTTGACACTGTACTGGTAAGATGGGCCGGCACATGTGCTACAGTTTTCTGCTGCTCTCAGCACCTGCACTTTCAGTTTGGAAAGGGAACTGAAGCGTGGGTCATGCACATAAGAGCCATGGAGGTTTCCTGGGGAGGGACCCAGGAGGCTTGGGGGTCACCACTGGAAGAGGCCATGGGCTTGGTGGCACCACGTCTTCGAACCCACAAAACCCAAGGCTGGAAACATTAGTGAGTCTGCTCTAAGCACAGCAGCAGTGGACAGCAGAGTGGACCAGATCTGATCCCAGGTGAAAGCCCATCTGACCAGGGTCTTGTTCTTGTGGTTTTGTCAGATGCAGTCATCGCAAAAACATAACATAACACAGACTTGAGACCTGTGAGATAGTAACGCTTATTATTAGTGTTTATCCAGGCTAACGTTAGTTATTTTTTTTACCTTTGATGTCAGCCTCTGGATTTTAAATTTCATTTCCCACCAGATTTACCTTTAGCAACCTTCAAATGCCAGCATAGAGTATTTTACCCACCAGCTTACTTGTTGGAAGAATTTAGGGCCTTTCATTGTATTGTGCCGTTACTGAGCCACGCATTGTCCACAGTACTTTAGTTTCTAAGTAGGTGTGAGAGTACCAGAAGGTGGATAAGTAGGCGTGTTTTCAGAGAAAGAAAACCAGCAGATTCAGGTGTAGCACCTTTTTGTCCTTATTTTCTAGAGCTTTGGGCTATGACTTAGGAGTCTAATGTTTCCAAACTCTGGTTGGTTATTCGCATAATACCTGTTTGTTCAGTGTGCTATGGAAGTCATTCTGATCATAAAGTTATTTTAAATTTTGATTGTTTTTTTATTGGTACATGTCTGTAACACCCAGTGATTGCATTCATTGTGGGAAGTTGGTCCTTGGACATAACACGGCTTGGTTCTTTGTGCTAATCCCCTTCTCCCCACCTCACCTTCCCCTTGGACCCCTTCATTCATCTATATATATATATATATATATATATATATATATATATATATATATATATATATATATATATATATATATATATTTTAATTTCCATTATTTGAATACAATAAAGTAATGACAAATTTCTTCTTTACACAGTGTGTCAAGGTAATTGCCAAGGAAGAGCTGGAGGGTGAGGAGCGGCCTTGTCTGTGAGTGTGGGGAATGGAGTGGGGTGACCGGTCCCTTACTTCGGTTTGTTTGCTCTGCTCCTCCTCACTCCCAGGACCCCAGCGGTGACACTCTACTTCCCGGGGTGGAAGTGGAGCAGGCCGTCAAGCAGCTGAAAGCGCAGGTGGCCAGGCTGCAGTACGAGAAGGCGGACCTGCTGGGCATCATCTCCGAACTGCAGCTCAAGCTGAACTCCAGCGGCTCCTGCGAAGACTCCTTTGTGGAGATCAGGATGGCTGTAAGAGCTTTGGTTCTGTTTCTGTTTTAAGCACAGTGCAAAGCCTCACCTAGACAGATGAGCCAAATACCACTGTTTCTTAGCCCAGGGAAGCCACGACCAAGGGGAGATTTCACTGTAGCAAAGATAAATTGGCTCCTGGTTTTAAGTATAAGATAGTGTTTGTGAGGGTTACCCTAGTTGAAATGAAAAAAATAGAACTTACCCTTTATGAGAAAAGAATAATCTTATTTGTTTTTAACTTATCGTGGCAAAGCAGACATTTCTGTGACTGAACTAAAAAATACTAAAGCCAGAAACTATAAGCATGAATTTTCTGGCATGTCTTAGGGCAGGTTTCGAAGCTGTGTTGAGCAATTCACTTAAGTGAGCAGAATGGTGATTGAATGTAGTAAATGAATGTGTTTTAAGCACTTTTTAATTGTGGAACTCTTGTTTAAGTATTGTGATAATTAAAAGTGAGAAGAGGGGAGGAGCAGAGCTCCTGGATGGGTTGAAGAAGTATCTGTCGTTTTCCTCCCTAAAGCAGCTGCTCTGGCCTCTGAGAAATGGGTTTGTGGCCAGTCTGCCGAATGCAGATTTCCATGCAGCCCAAGTGAGGTGGGCTAAGTGAGTTGGTGTGTGCTCATCCTAAGCTCCTGCAGATTTGGCTGTTGTGTTGCATCTGGGTGTACAAACAATTCTGTGAAAGAATGACACAGGTACATAAACAACATAGGGGCCTCTCCTTTGATACCACTGAAAAGGCCGTGTAGAAAGGCAGAAAAACACGCCATGATAAAATCCTCTGTGAGACAGGCAGTCAGTGTAAGCAAGACAGTCACTCTATCAAAGTATGCATCTGACACAGGAAAAGAGATGAATCGTGTCCATGAAAGAGAGACATGCACTTTGTAGATAAGTCAAGGGGAGTGGGGAGCAACTTGAAAAGAACTAAACTACTACAGAAGTCTAGAATGTTAGTGTGGGACTTCCTTACACAACGTGCTGCACACAGGAGTATAACACAGTTGGAAGACGGCTCTCGTTAACTCTGCATCCATGCCCCCTAGTGCACTGGAGGTACATTAAAAATGGCTGAACTCAGGGCTGAAAAGCATACTTTGCCACAGTATCTTTTTGTAAGTGACCAAAGACTGCTGAGACAGAATTTCGATCATCAGATTGTGACCCTCTGCAAAGAGCAGATAAAATTTCAAGAGTCCGAAGAGCTTGTCAGAAGTTTCCAAATGAGGTTCCTTCTTTCATGGGTTACTGTTATTTTCTGCCTCACAGATGAGTGACAATTACTGTGAAACACGTTTTGCTGGCTTTGCTTCTGTGAACAGGACAACACTGTCCAAGATTTAGGAAGCGCGTATCCAAAATATCTAGAACCATCTTTGTGCACTTTGAAACCTTTTTTCATTAGCTTATTAGACCGTCAGTGCCTTGCAAATCCTGTAGGGATTTGTCTCAGCCTTTTTGTTCCCTAATCAGGCTGTGGTGTACGCACATTTTTAATGGGAACCAGCTTGGCAAAAATGTTGCTTTGTAAGCATCATCCACTGGAAACTGCCTCTTTTCAGCTTTGCTTGAGTAAATTCTAGCATTTTGCATTTTAAAGGACTGTACAAGAAAAGTGGGTGGGGCTGTTCCCAGCCCTGTGTGACCTTAACCTAGGGAGGGAGGGGATGCCAACCCTAAAGCAGGGAAGACGAGCTTTCATGTTTATGGAGTCGGGTTGAGTGTGGTCCGGCAGTGGAGCCTGACCTTCACAACAGACTGTGTATTTACAACCCTGACAGGGCCGGGGGCTGAGAGAACAGTACATTCCCGTTTCCAGTCCATCCCATTTGAGTGACCCAGTTTAATCATTGCACATTCAAATGCTGGGTCATTTCTTTGGGCTGCATGGCATCCACAGTCTTGATCTTTTGTCTCTTCTTTCAGTGAAGAATTTGTCTTGGAGACACATTTTGTTAAGTTCCTTTCATTTCTGGTTTTACAGGAAGGAGAAGCTGACGGGGCAGTAAAAGAAATCAAGAGCAGTTGTCCTAGGCTCCCAAGAGCGGACTCCACTGACACGTATGTGTTGAAAGACCGGAGCTATTGGACAGACAGGCAGAACAGTCTGGCCGCTTCGAGCCTGTCACTGGAGGTCAAACATGATAGGCTGAAAAAATGACTGATTTATACCAGAATCTTTTAAGATCTCTGGATGGTATTTAACGCTGCAGCCAGGTGGATACTAGGAAGCAGACCTCTTAAACAGTGGGAAGGCCTGCAAGGAGGGAGGTGGTCAACCGGAGTGCCTGAACCGCTTAAGTTTCTCAGCAGGCAAAGCTCGTCCAGAAGAGGCTGTTAGCTCATCTTTTGTGTGTGGGATATACATCGTCAGTCCATTCGTGAACCAGTTATCTGAAAACTTCTCTGGGTCTCTTGCCTCAAAAACTTCCTTTGAGGGAGCGTTCCTGGGGCTCAAATCCAGAGGGACTGTACCACTGAGCTGCATCTCAGACCTTCTTGTTTGTACTGAGACAGGGCCTCACTAAGCTGTCCAGGTCAGCATCTCCTAGGTAGTGAAAGAAAGTATGAGATAACAGACTTGCTTCCAAAGAGAAAAACTGGCAGGAGGAAACACCATTCCCTTTTTTAGTTAGAAATTTGTCGACTTCCCCCAAATTGCTGTTTTGAATGTCAGAAATCTGTCCTGGAAGTAGAGAGAAGGAAGAAACCTGTATTTGAAATTTTCAAACCACTTCCTTCTCATTTATATCCACAGGCAAAGCCCACTTCCTCTTTAAGGGCACGTTGCAATAAAAAAAAGTTAGTAACAGCTCTCTACCATTTATGAGTGTCCTGTGAATCTGAGATTGATGCCTACTTTGAGCTCAGGCTTTTGAGTCCTGGTAACTGGGACTCCATGCTGGTTATTTATTAGACACACGCACTTGAGTAGATGACTGAAGTGCAGCAGTTGTTAGCATTATCATGGTCACATGGTTTTGTCTGATGAAAGTTTCTCTTGGTTCAGTCTCCTTTGTTTTAGTGGTACTGAGGATTAAACACAAGGTCTTTGCACTGGCCTGCATCACCACAGGGTCTCTCTAAATTGCCCAAGCTGGGCTTGATCTTGCAATCCTCTTACCTCAACTTCCCAGAGTGCTGGGGCTATAGGCAAGCCCACTACACCCAGCTCCAGTGACTTTTTGAAGTGGCAAAATATATTCGACAACAGTGCTTGCGTGTCCCTGTTTTATTTGAAACAAAAACTAAACAAATTTTCTTCTCATGACTCGCAAATGTGATGACTTCAGTCATCCGAAGAGAGGCCACTAGTCCACTGCGCCCGTAGAGTTTGTTCAGCTTCCTTGTGACTGGATGTTGGAGAGCCCGACACCTCCAGCTAGGGCTGCCGAGCTGTTTCTGTGAGTTTTGCAGCCTCCTGTTGTGCACAGTCACTGTTTAGAAAAAGCAAGAACTTGTGTAGTGCGGCTGGCTTCTCTGAGCCTCACTGCTGGTTCCCACAGGGTCCCCAGAAAGTAGGGCGGAGCTTAGCACTGAGGGTCACAGGACCAACTGTGGTCAGTCAGTAGATGAGAATTAACTGGAGAACGTTCTGGAAATTATCTCCTTCATGTTGGCCTGTTAACCCTCTTCAAACTCTGCATGAGGTCCATATACTGTTTATTCTGCCTGACAGAGCTTTTGCTGGGAAATGTGACTTCTCAGAAAATCTTTGCAATGAAAATGATACTATTGTTTTTTTCTTAAAATGAACAACACGCTTCCTTTTCCCTGCCAGTCACAAAAGTAGAGACTTAGGGGACTCTGCCCCTTCTGCTGTGAGGTCTTCCTGCTGACGGCGCCCAGGCTGTGGTTTCAGTTATACAGGGCTGCTCTATTCTTAGACCTTGACGTCGTCGTTTTCTAATGAAACCCTTTTCAACTGTGTACTGAATGTGGTGGTGGTATCTTAATGTAGGAGCAGATCTGTGGAAGGCACCAAAAAGTATTTGGAATTTGAGTTGGAATTGACTGTGAGCCAGCTTCTGCTTTGCCTGAGGGAAGAAAACCAGAAGGTGGAGAGACTTGAAACTGCACTCAGAGAAGCCAAAGAAAGGTACGATACACATTTACAAGCAACATGCATACTCTAGCAAGCAGCTTTGGTGAGATGGGACAATACCACTGTAGCTTTGCTCCCTCTGGACAGGCACATGAATAGAATCATACAGTATGTGTTTTGTGACTGGCTTCTTTCACTCACAATGTAGCAGGCATTAGTACTCAGCTCCTTATTTCTGCCGAGTTTACTGCCTTGTATGGATAAGCGTTTTGCTTTCCATTCATCAGTTGATGAAGATTTGGGTTGCTTTCACTTTTTGCTGATTCTGAATAATGTATCTACAAATCCTTGTTTACAAGAGTGTGTTTGGACATGATGATCTTGATTTGGGGGGTGTACATCTGAAGTGGGTTGCTGGGTCCTATGGTAACTCTGTAATATGTGCATGCTGTATTTGAGGCTCTACCAAATTGTTTCCCAAAGCAGCTGCACCATTTTCCACCAACAGAATGAGTATTCTACTTTCTCCAGGCCCATAACAACACTTGTTACTGTGTTTTTATTTTACCCACCCTGGTAGATGTGAATTGTTATATCATTGTAGTTTTGATTTCTGTTTCCCTAGTAACTAATAGTGTGGAATAACTTTTCATGTTGAATCTGCTTTTGAGAAATATTGAAATCCTCTGTTCATTTTTAAACACTGAGTTTCACTGTTATGATTTCACTTTATATTCTGGACACTAGTCCTTCGTTGAATATATGAAATGTGGAGCCTCCAACTTTGTTTCTTTTCAAAATTGTTTTGGCTGTTTTGGGTTCCTTGCTTTTTCATTTGAGTTTTAGGATCACTTTGATATATCACAGGGGAGGGGGGCTGGGATTTTATTAACGTTTGCATTGAATCTGTGCATCACTTTGGGGAGTATCATTGCCTGTGAACATAGGCTCTCTTTCCATTTATTTGTCTTCTGTAATTTCTTTTTAGCATTTTATACTTTCAGTGTATAGATCTTGCACATTTTTTGTTAAATTTATTCCTAAGCATTTTAATGTTTTTGATGAAGTGGTTTTGTTAATCTTTGAGTTATTCATTCATAGTATATAAAAACCAATTTTGTGTACTGGTCTTGTATTTTGGGACCTTGTTGAACTTGTTCGTTAGTGCTAATCATTTTTTAGAGGAATCCTTAGAATGTTCTGTTTATAGAATCTGATTTTTGTCATCTGCAGAGATAGGTTTGCTTTTTCCTTTCTGATCTGAGTGCCTTTTATTTCTTTAAAACTTCCAGTACAGTGTGAGATAGAAGCAGAAAGGGTGGGCATCCTTGTCTTGTTCTTTACGCTACGGGAAAAGCTTTCAGTCCATTAAATATAACATTAGTTAGAGGTTGTTCATGGACACATTTAGCAGGTTGAACAACTCCCTCCTGTGTCTAATTTGTTATAGTTTGGTTTTTTTGTTTGTTTGTTTGGGTTTCTTTTTTGTTTTTTTGTTTTTGTTTTGTTTTGGTACTGGGGGTCAAACTCATGACCTCGCGCTTGCCAGGCAGGTACTTACACCACTGAACTAAATCCCCGGCCCAATTTGTTAGAGTTTTATCTTGAAATGTGTTCAGATTTTTTCAGATGCTTTTTATGTGTGTATGGGGATGATTTTATCGGTTTTTTTAAATCTTAATAATATTGATACATCATTGATTTTCAAGTGTTAAATCAGCCTGGCATTCGTGGGCTCTGGCTTGGTTATGGGAGATAATCCTTTTCCTATGTTGCTAGGTTCAGCTTGCTATTATCTTACTAAAGATATTTGTGTCTCTTTATAGAAGGGATATTAGTATGTAGTTTTCCTGTGATATCTTTATGTAGTTTTGGTGTCTGGGTAGAACCAACCTCATACAACAAATTGGGAAATAGTGCTTCCTCTTCTGTGCATATGTACATTTAAAAATACCAGACAGGCTTTTTAAAATCATTGGACTAGCTACAGTATAATGCAGTATACTGTATACAGTAAAGTGCTATTGCAAAATCATTTAGACTAGGGATTGGAGTAAAATTTACCTACGTTATAAGCTTTTGTGAAGTCAGTGAAGTTTGGTTTATAAATGTATTTTTTAGAAACATAAATTGTTGCTGGGCATGGTGGCACATGCCTATAATCCCAGTACTCAGGAGGCTAAGGCAGGAAAATTGCTATAAGTTTGAGGCCAGCCTGGCATACACAGTGAATTCAAGGCCAGACTGAACTGCATAGTGAAACTCTGTATCAAAAAGACAAAAGAAAAGAGGGGAGAAAAAAGAAAAGGAAATACAATTTGCTTACACTGTAAGGTATAAGGGAACTTATAATTTTAGGGCTGTAGTGATTGGAAGATATAATAATAAATATATTATGGCATAGTGCATTCTCTCAGGCATTATAAGTAGCTTGTTACTCTTAAACTATAGCATTTTAAGAAGTATTTTGCTGGGCATGGGGGCCCACATCTGTGATTCCAGCACTTACGAGGCTGAGGCAGGAGAATTACTGTAAGTTTGAGACCAGCCTGGGATATACAGTAAGTTCAAGGCCAGCCTGAACTATATGAGTGAGACCCTGTCTCTATATATATATATATATATATATATATATATATATATATTGCTATTGAAGCAGTTTAAAATTTAACTATGGGAAGATCTGTTTGTAAAATATTAAGCACAAGCCATTGTTCACATTGAGAAAACCACGTGGAAAGCATGTCAGCATTTCCCCAGTAACTTACTTGGTGATGTTTTTTTCAAAGGTGAAAAGGCACATAGCTGTGAATTCTAGGTTTGGTTTTTTTTTTTGTACCGGGTATCAAACTCATGACCTCACGCTTGCCAGACAGGCATATAAGCCACTGAGCTAAATCTCCAGCCCATTTTTTTTTTTTTGAATCCTAGGTTTTTACCCTATCTCTGACTTACACAAGTTAGAGGTGACTTGTAGGGACTGACTACCACTGCGTGCTTTAATGGAGTAACGTATTCATCCTAGCTTTTTGGTAAATTCCAAAGTAGAGTAATGCAGAAGGAAACAGAGAGAGAGAGAGAGAGAGAAAGAGAGAGAGAGAGAGAGAGAGATTCTTTTTACATCATTACTATTATAAATAATTTTAAAGAAAGATGTTATGCTATGAGTGAGACCTTTAATAGCCGTGAGTAATCAGTGTATTTGTATTTTATAGTCATGTATGTATCTCTCAAGTTTTGTATACCGTTTCAGGTTTAGCCAGTAATTCATCTTTACTATGATGGTTTTATGAAGCCCAAACTTAGGAATTTTCCCATTAGACATCTTGATCTTTCATA
>PVJX010021076.1:0-32382 GCA_004027295.1 Dolichotis patagonum
GGAAGATGAAGATTGAGGAAGTCATCACTGGAAAGAAAGACAGCTTGTAAGTGGCTCCCTTTTTGGTTACTCTAACATTTGTGGGTGGACAAATTTTGATTTAACTGAAATTCAAAGGTGGCCTTAGAGGTTAAAAATCCATAAATTGACAATTTGTGTTTTACAGGGTAAAAATGTAAGGAGATGTAGAAGGAGGAGACCTATATTAGGAAGCAAAAAATTTTAAACTGATAACGGAACTGTGAGTGTACACAAGTATACAGTGAATTTTTACAAGTACACAGTAGCCCAACATCCGTTTTGCACATAAATGTAATTTTTTCATGCCAGAAGCAGGGCATAGACATTCTTGACACAATCTCTATTTCTCCATCTCCTTCCAATTCTTCCTGGTCCTCAATTTTGACATGGGCACTGTATCACTGTCTTCTGTTAAAAATACCCTTTTAGATTCATTATACTTCCATGTCCACCTCACATTCATGACCCACGTGCACTGCCGTGATGCCTCATTGAATGCAACGCAGTGTCATCCAGAAACCAGTTTCTTCTTTTAAACCAAACAATTGAAACCTCACACAGGGAAATCTGTTTGATAAATGGCTACAGGGCAAATAAAATTGTTGGGCCAGAAGTAGCTAACCCTTCCCGCTATGTGTGCTATGACCTTTGTGTGTGGCCTCCCATCTGGTGTAATGCTCCTATGAGCTGTAAGTAATAAAATCTGTATTTCCATAAAAAATTACCATCCTAAATGTTAGGAGAGCTTAAAGATTTCCAGTCAAAATTCCTTAGTGGTAGTTGTCATGTTCAACATCATGATTTTTATGCTATCTTATGTATTTTGTGCATTTACAGTGTTGCAGGACTTTTACATAGTTCCTTCAATGTGTATGTACCTTAAACAAGAGTATAAATCTACTCTTGTTTTTATAGATGAGTATCAACTTTTCCTCTTTTTGAGACAAAATATTTGACACCCAAAGTTAAAGGAGAAAAGATTTATTTTACCTCAGTTTGTACAGTTCTTGTTCACAGTCCGATGGCTCCAAGGCAAGTGGCGTGGCAGAGGGGAATCATAGAGGAAAAAATTGTTCATGGTAGGCAGAAGGCAGCAAAGCAGCAAAGTTGATAAGAAACAGCAGTAGAAGCACCTGCCTCTCCTAATTATCTCTTCCAGGATTCCCACTCTTTGGGTTGTGCCACTGACATTCAACATTGGCCTTCCCACTATCCACATCCAAATCTGTGTCAAACCAGTGAGTGGACCAATTTAATTATCATACACCCTAGATCTAGCCACCTCTGAAAAAAACCATCCATGACCACACGAGGCTTTGGGTGTACATTCAGAAACAAGTCATAGTAATGAGTAATCCATCAATTAGAGGAGTTGAGTGTGATCAAATAGCAAGTGAGTGGAAGTGGTATTACATAAACACAGAATAGTCCCTTTCTAAAGGTGGCCAATGTACCATCCATTTCTAACTGTATCTGCACCATGCCCTTGGGTCATTGGGCCTTTGTGAATCACTTTTAGTGTCACAGACCTAAATATCTTTTCCTGTTGTGCCCCTTGGAATACTCAGTGTCATCAACTCATATGCAAATATACCTATTTGCTTAGCATGGCTGTTGTTCTCTATGTATTAGGATTATTTCTTTCCTTGCACTTATTTGGTAATTAAACAATGAGATTTTTTTCTTTCAAGGCTGGAATGGAGTAGAGGACTTAGTTCTAACCACATATGCCTAAAACACAGAGACAGAATCAAGTCTTTTTATGAGTAGGGAAAGAAAGACCTGATAAAACCTGAATGAGAAGTTCTTTCAGAATAGAAAAGTTTTGCAGTATGAGAAGTATGGTCAGAACAATAATTTCCTGTAAGCAACAAGAAATAATTTGAACTGAAAGTCAGAACTAACATAAAAGGAATTTTTGCAAAGAAAAATCATCACAGTTCATGTAGACACACCCAAGGACTGACTCCCATTAGTACTAAAATTACAGAACTTTTTTCGGTACTCAAGAAGACCAATGAAATAGGCCAGTTCTGAGCTGAAAACCAGGACAAAAATTACTTCATTGAAATATCAATCTATAAAGAAAATTCTATTCATAAGTAAAACTTCAAAGCTTCATTTATAGAATCAGAGTACAAAACCAGAATAAATGACTTGATACCTCTTTATCAATATACCTGTTTTGGATGGGATTTTATGCAATTGAACAAGCAGGCTTTCTTCATCTGCAGATGGAGATTAGAAGAAGACTGTCTTAGTTTAGTGAAAAAAAATCATCAGAAAATATCTGTTACAACACTGAACATCTTTATAATAGACTATCTCTTATTTTGATGTACAACAATCTGTAGATGTAATTTCTTTATAATATATTTTAAATTTGTTAACCATATGTATAATTTTATGCCTAAACTGTATAAGTTTGGATCGTTGGATTTAAAATCTGTTTCTGAGTTTCACACATGGATTACAAAATAACATTCTTTTTCTGTTATGTAAGTACTTTATTATAGAATTTTTCTTTAGTTCTAAATTGAATGTTTTTTTGTTGATTTAATTATTTATTTACTTGCTGTATCTTCCAAATTAAGAAATATGAGTTTGCAAACATGAGTACATCGCAATGTGAATAAAATGACACTAAATAACATTTGAGTGTTTAAAGAAATTCTTATATGAATTACCATGCAAAAACCCCACAACAGCCATGAGGTTGTCATTACTAGAGGCTGACTTTATTAGTATTTAGTGATGGTTGGTTAACTTATCCATGGTTAATGGGGAGGTATACTAAAATTCAAACCTAGTTGAGTTTAAAAATCTGAAATTAAACTTATGCCTTATTCGAACTTATAACAAGTGTATATAAGTGAAAATATTAATTTTAACCTTTTTACATCATGAATTGTAGATGTATGTCATGTCAAAATAAGTTTTTAATTGCCTTTTATATACATGATATATAGTGGAGTCAACTTTTCATTGGCATGAGAGGGATGATAATTATGTCTGCCAAGTTGGTGACTCCTTCCTCCTCACAAAGATAATTCATAATTTAGTTAAAATCATACAACTTCTCTGAGTAAAAACCTTAAAACCCAAGTGATTCTAATCCACTATTTAAAAAAATTCTGACACTTGAATCTAAATATGCTGGATGCTTTCGAAGTTCCAGTATTTTTGTTCTTTTAATTTTAAAACCATGCCAGAAATATTTGATGATCTGTAAATCTCTAAGGTAGCTTAAAATTTTACGGAGAGCCGGGGTGGGGGCTGAGAGAGGAGGATTGCTGTGAGTTCAAGGCCAGCCTGGGCTATACTGTGAGTTCAAGACCAGTGTGAAATGCATAGTGAAACCCTGTGTCAAAAGACTTTTTAAAAAGATATTTATTTTTATGTAAAAAGAAATCTTAGACAAAAGATTTCTGTTATTTATAAGCCAACATAGTGAACAATAGTTTGCTACAAGTGCTTCAATGGACTAGGAAAAGACACAACTCACACTTTCTGATTTCCAGATAATAAATTATGTTTCCTATCTTCTTTCCTGAATTTCAAAATCTAAACTCAATGGTAAATTAGTATTCCAAATTTTTACTTTTGCATATTTTATGGTGAGCTGTTACCCTAATTTAAAGTCATTTGAAACAGGACATACTTTTAGGATTTCTGTACTATTTATAAAAATTAAATTAATCAGTTAGAGACAAACAGAAATGGAGATGACTAGCAGATGTGAAATGGCACATTGGTACATTGTGTCAAACACTGTAGAAGCTGATAATTTTAGGCATTGTTTTCTCCCCCGTGTTTTCCCTAAACAAATACTAAAAATATTGAAAAGATCACTGATGATTCTTTTGATTTCCCCCTCAAAAATAGATCTACTTATCTGAGTTTCTCATTTCAGTCATAAAATTCACCACAGACCTACTAGTAGTTTTTGACAACATATACCCATTGTCTTGGAATTCTGGAGACCGAAGTTCAGTCAGCTTTTAGATCATTGCTAGCATCTTCCTTTCTAGAAACTATGTTAAAATCCTCTCCTCATATTCTCCCGCTGCTATGCCCCACCTATATTTCTTAGTTTGAGGACACCTTCCCTGTATCACTCTCCTTCCTTTCCTTTCATCACAACTCTTAACACCAGGGTGGACTTTGTGAATAACCCAGCCGCATGTTGATTATGTAGAGAAACTCAACATCTCAAAATCTTGAATGCTACCATAGCTACCAAGTCCCTTCTGGCATACAGGTAATGTATTTTCAGATTTCTGCTATAAATTTGGTTCTTAATATTATTTTAACTATGCGCCAAGTACTCCACAAATATTGATGTTTAAGACTTGTTCACATTCTCATTGTAGCCTGGTGAGCCTTTCCAAATACAGCTTTGCTGCGAATGAGTGATAGAATTGGTTGTGATGGAAATCCATTGGAAAAACATCAGCATTAGCTCTGTAAGCTAACGTGTTATCTCAATTCATTGTTAAAACCCAAAAAACTCCCTGTGAGCTAAGACATATTGCCTGTACTCAAAGATTCATTCCCTGAAATTTGGTTCCTTTACATTTTTCAAATTCGTACAAAAATTCATGCTTTGTGAGCTAGGGAAATAATTGGTAACTCAAATTTAATAATTAGCAGGCTTTGTGTTCTATCTTACATTTTCAAATGTCTTCAAATGCTGATGCATCGTGTAGCAGTTTCATTCATGAAGGGCCTTAATTGTTTTTTCATTTAATTGTAGTGTATTTCATGTCTTGCATCCATATAGACCACATATCTGGCTTATAGGAGGTGTCCTAGTTACTCTTTACTACTCACTGAAACAAAATAACTGACGCACAAAGTTAGGGAAGGAAATGTTTTATTTCTTACAGTTCTTTGAGGTTTTAGTCCATACTCAGTTGGCTCTAAGGCAGCATGGTGTGATGTCAAGGAAGCATGGCATGGAGTGGACAGCCCTTCATGGCTGGCTACAAACAGAAAGGCATGAACCTGCAAGAGAAAGAGACACACACTTTCTTACAGCCATACATCATATCCTGGCTCCACTCCTAGGCGGGTGTAGCAGTTGCAACACCAATCTTAGTGCCAGACAATGAATCAATCACAAATGTTACATTTGGTTGAGTCCATAATTGCATGAGGCTTGGGGACCACTGAGAAAAACCATGACAAGAGGTAAACAATTTGCACTAGTATTTTTGTGGTTATTTGAAAACATTTACAAAGAGAATAGTTTTATATTGACAGCTATAGTTTGTTAAAAACACTGAAGAACATACTGACAGAAATTTGGTATATGCTACTTATGTAGATAAAGTTGTATGAAAGACACTGGGAAAGGAGGACCTTCAAATAGAAAATTACCTTCAAGCACATGTGAGATGTCTCTTTATCTTGGAACACAGTTGCAGAGTGCAGCAAATTCCAATGTCTTTAAATCCGTCCAAATGAGCATGTTTAATAGCAGACTATCCTTAAGCCAGAAAAATGACTCAATTTAAATTATTTTAAGGTCCTAAAAACTGACTAAGCAGAAAAATATAGAATAATACAACTTGCTTTCATCAAAAAGTACCATTCTTTTAAGTCAGAACAAGTAATAATAAAATAAGAATAATTAATACTAATATTGAAGATGCATTAGGGCCAATTTTTCCTTTTAAGGAGGAACGTGTGATTCTCAACTCCAAGGTTGAAAACATCAAATGTTAAGCAGAGAGAGCTGTGGGGATGGTGGGTGGTCCTGTAATCCCCACAGAGTGACAGAAATAAATTCCATGGTTTTTCCTTCTTTATGGATCGCCACAGCTATACAAACTAGGCAGTACTACATGTCAATCTGTAAAACCCGCTGCAGCACTGTGCAGGGTCCAATTTAGCTGTACCTTAATCCATTATCTTGCTGCATTTAGACATGAGCTGTGTGAAATGGATAATTGCAGCAATTCTTCACACAATTCAGAAGGAAAGCTCCTCTCAAAAAGCACTTTGGCAACAAAGAAGGGATTATTTTTAAGTCTGCCTTGACTGCCTAAATGTAAAGTGACCAAACAATTTGAGTTTTCTAGGAAATTCCTAATTTCCTAAAACTGCAACCATTCAAAGATGAATGGTGTAAAAATCTATATACCAGGTCCTTTGTCTGGCAATATCAAGTTGAATATAGAATTGTTCTCACATGATCGGTGTATAGTCTGTCTGAGAAAATGCCAAGTTTTAATAAAAATCATTTGCTAATTGTGAAATTAAAATGCTTTACTGTTATAACATGATAAAATTCTTGTCAAGAATTTCATATGAAGTTAGTTTTGTGAAATAATGCAAACAAAATTTTGTTTAAAAAAGAATTCCACAGTACCAGTTTTATAACAGATATTATTTTCTGGCTAATAAGAGTACATAAATACCATGTTCTTCATTTATCAATGTGAATTTTCTTGAGACTTTTGCTTTTCAGATCTATGTGATATAATTTTAAATACCCCACAGCCTTACTGGTACCACTATCTTTGGTTCTAGATATATGAACTGTACAAAACTGCAGATAAGCACCACCATTGTCCAAATTTGGTTATTGATTCATAGAGCATGTAACTCTTAAAAAAGAAAAACTAAAATCATACAATAAATTTGGAAAAGGATCTGAGGCAATCCAAATTATAGATAATTACCCAAAAAAGAAAAGAAAAGAAAAAAAAAAAACCTCAGTCTGTGCCAACTCAGTTTCAAACTTGAAAAAAGATCCATAGTTTGGTCCAGTCTAAATGAACTTTTGCCAAACTCTTAGCAGTTTAGAAAGTAAAGCTTTCATATTATTTTTCTTGGATCATACATAAATGTTTTCAAATTATGTTGTAGGTCATTGATAACAAGCTAGTTTCAATTAGCAACCCCCCTCTCTTAATCTAACACTTACCCAGATACTGTCCTGCTCAATTTTATATTTCAATGACATCTATTAAGAAGTCATACAATTAAGGGAATCCTAGTTTATTATTTTTAATAAGGTTCACCTGTGTAGCCTTTTAACCTCTAGGTTACTTACTACTAGAACATTTTGATGAGAGTTTGGATTGACTATTATGGGCATCTTCAGTTCTTGGATAGATGCTGTTTTTGAAACGGCTTGTAACTTTGGTGCAGGGAGATTAAAGGAATCATATGACTTTAATCTCCCTTTTCCATGATTTCCTAATTTAAATTCAGCTTGAATACAGATTTTAAATATTTCTTAAGCCTTCAATCTATTGCTCTCTCTCTCTCTCTCTCTCTCTCTCTCTCTCTCTGACATTTAATGAATAAATGTAGTTTAGTGTTCATTTCCAAATTTGGGGATTTATTCATATAGTGTATAACCAACTGATTTTGAAACAGTTTCTGTGTAAAAAATATTGAAAATAGATATTTATTGATGTGAGATATTTTCAATTACATTCAAATTTCACTTGAATTGTTATGATGTCTGACTATTACAGAAGTGATTTTATTCAACAAGTAACATTTTGAAAGCCATATAAACTACCAAAGAAATCACAACACTGTAAATTAAAGAGGTAAATTGTAAAAAATCTAAAATTTATTCTTAAATTTTCATATCAAATATATAGTAATAGCCAATAAATGATTAGTGTATAAACTACTATATATGGAGTGCCACTGAGAACAAAAGCTAAAATTCTCAATATAAAATCAGTCCTAAAATATAATAATGAAGTGAATTTATTAAATAAGCTGCTTGTAGTCCAAATGTTTAAATTTATAAGTAGATCAAATTATGCTATTGCATACCATAAGCATACATCATTTCTCAATTCTACATTAATAAAGCCAGATAAAGGAAATTACATAATGACTCTGATAAGGAACTGTTTAAATATCTGATGTGTGCATGACATTTTCAAAAACAAAATCTTTCAGTGACAGAAAAACAGAAAGCAAGATGAAACCTTCTCACTTACCGCCACAGCATTTAGACCAGTTAATGCAAAACAAAACAAATAACACACACACACACACACACACACACACACACACACACATACACACTCCTGTGAGTATACACACACACACCCTTCCTCTCCTCTTTCTTCTATATTTCCATTTATGTGCCTTAAAAGATTCCACAACTACTTGGTGGTACACTTCTCTCCATGCATGCAAACTGGGAGAATATTGGGTTTTTAAAAAAGATTACAGGTATTACTTGGTCAACCACATTGAAAGGGAAGATACACACATGGCTGCATTACCATCCCTCCAACAAATTCCTAGCTTTGATTGTTTTGGACTCTGAAAATAATCTGCATCTGAAAAAGTGCAAGAGAGCAAATCAGTGTTGCTCATCACGCACAGTAACCAAAATGGCCTTCTGATGCTCACAGGATACCTGTCTGTCTCTAAGCTAGAATCAGAGATGACAGAAGAGGAAAAGTTGCTATCTATGGAAGACACAGAATGAAAGAGAGAATAAAGAGGACAATAGGATCTTGACCTTGGTTCCATAGGCCATAAAATCATGATTAAAGCTACCAGTTGAAAAGAATCCTATAATTTAAATATACAGTACAACCAGGAAAACTATGGCATGATAGTGGCATGCATTTTTGGTGCCAAAAAAAAAATGTTCTGTAAAGACAAAATACATTCCTTGGGATATAGCATTTCCATGCCTATATTTTTGCTTTTCTCTTCTTCTTTCCTGCCTTTATCATTATCATCACCATCTTTGGAGATACAATTCACTGAAAATCTACAGTATTGGAGGCACTCAGTTTATTTTTATAGTCTTATACGTCATTATGAAAATAACTTTCTGATCTTATTACTATTTCAAACTTATAACTATGCCTGTATTTCCATAACAACAGCTCAAATTGGACCTGATATGTTCTGTATTCCAAATTCCTGATTCTGAATCTATTAGTACAAAATTTGAGAGTAAATTCATATCTTTAGTCAGAACTTTTTTCTTTTTTTTATTTTATTTTATTTTATTTAAACAGAAGAAAGAAGAAAAACAAAACAAAACAAAACAGAATAAAGAGTAGCCATAATACATAATTCCAAGGAAAAAAGGAAAAGAACAACAACAAAAAAACCTAAGAGATTATTACTTGAAAAATTACATACTGACTTCGTGAAAATAGTTGTTCAAATTATAAAGTTAAAACATGTAAAGTAGACATTCAAACAGTGAGTCTGTTAACAGTTCTGTTCCACGATGTGACAAAAAAAACCAGCAATATGGTCATCCATCTTACCCACTCAAATATACATTCAATTATATCAAAAGGGTAAAATTAAACACAACAAAACAGAACAAATCAGATCATGAGAAAGCAATATAGGGGACATAAATTCCAAAACTAGACAATTGGAGATATTCACTCTCTATCATATTGACTTTTGTTTTCTTCCAAATAGTTGTCCACATTGTCACATACAGGCAATTCACATGAAACAACATAGAATGGAATTGATCTGAGCAGGACAAGGAGGGCGTTTCAGGTCTTCAAGACCAGACATAAGGGAAGCCGAGAATGGCTGTCATAGTGTCTCTCATTCTCCTAAAAACAGCTGTCCATACCTTAATGTGTGTTGATCTTAAACAAAACAAAACAAGCTAAAATCACTTTGAACAAAGAATGATAATTTTGCTGGATTACACATCATGACCTTATGGAATCAGCACTAGGTACTGTAGTGGCTCTTTTTCTTCAAAGTAGTTGTTCATTTCAACATGTGTTGTATAGTTGGTTCTTGTAAACTGTTTATAAGCTCTACACATGCATGAGTCTCTAAATGTATATCTATCCTTTCTGTCTTAGAGGTAAAAACAAAACAAAGCAAGATAAAACAAAACAATTCCTAGAAAAGGATGAAGGAAAAGTCATATATAACCACAATACAAGGTGATCTACAATGGTTACCATGATGTCTCAGCAGTATATAACAACATTAATAAAAACGAAGCATTGGAGACATTGTAAGACTTCAAAAGCAAGTAATAATCAAATCAGAGTGGGTATCTTAATGAATCTTGTCATCTTCAGTGTAGTTGCCTATACTCTTAGACTTGATGCTATCAATCATAACAGATTTAAATAAAATCAGTCAATACAAAGTAGCAATCTAACAAACCAGATTCAAATAAGATCAGTCATAATAAGACAGTATAATTTATAAAGGGCTTCAGATGAAGTTGATAGGAAAATTAGGGATGATTACCATAATATGTCCTCTTATTTTTGGGATAGCTGACCATGTCCTCAAGGCTAGAGTAAGTAGACAAACTGGAACAGCACGTAATCCATCCAAGCAGAGTGATGAGAATAATGTAGATTTTAAATCTTGTTACCCAATTAACAATATCCTCTGCCTTTCTTTTTTAGACAGTTCTTCCCCTTTCACTCCCATAGGGTGCACTGCTTGTTTTGGGTCCCACTGACTCCCTATATAGAGCATCTCAATGGACCCTATCTCCTGATCTACTCTGCCTGTGTTTCTCTCTGTTAATTTTTCAAGGCCATCTATACTAGAGATTACAGCCAATCTTCTCTGCCTTATTTCTGCTGTTCTGTTTTTCTGCCATTGGTTGTCTATTTTTGTGTTCCACTCCACTGTCTTCCCTGTTCACTGAGGCCTCTCTGCCACTGTTCCTGAAATGCTCGTATTCTTGTTCTCTCTCCCTGGAATGTCCTTCAGTATTTTTTGTAGAGTTGGATTGGGGGTCACAAATTCTCCCAGGTCCTCTTTGTCATGGAAGCATGTTGTTTCTCCATTAATTTCTAGAGAGAGTTTTGCAGGATATATCAATTGGGCTGGAGATTGTTCTCCTTCAGGGCTTAAATTACTTCACTCCAAGCTCTTCTTGACCTGATGGTCTGTGTTGAGAAGTCTGCCGTGATTTTGATGGGTTTTCCTTTATAGGTGATCTGTTTCTTTTCTCTGATGGCTTTTAACGTTCTGTTCTTAGATTGAATTTCTGGGATCTTGATTATTATGTGTCTAGGTGTAGCTCTGTTTTGGTTGTAGGTGGTTGGAGTTCTGTATGTTTCATACATCTGCATATCATTTCCTTTTTCTATGTTTGGGAAGTTTTCCTTAATGATTTCTGTGAATAGCCTTTGCATTTCCTCTGTTTTGACTCCTGCTTCTTCATTTACATGCTTTATTCTTAAGTTATAGATCCTCTTGTCATCCTCTTGCCTTCCAATTGTTACTGCCTGCTCCCTTGTTATTTTTAAGAGATCTTCACTTTCATGATCACACATTGCTAGCCTGTGTTCAATTTTTGATAGTCTATCTTTGGTTTCTTTCAAGCAGTTTTGCCAGTTTTCTATGGAGTCTTTAGTTTCCTGATAATCTCTTTGAATTTGCTTCATGAATTCTAGGTTTTTCTTGTTTTCTTCATTAAGCATTTCTCTCCTTTTGTGTTCCTCCATTCTTCTGTCTGTGTCTTCTTGAGAGGTGCCCAGCCTTTCTTTTATTAATCTACTTATCTCTTGTTTAATTTGAATTAATATTTCAGTTTTGATCCTGCTTACGAGGTCCTGAAGATATCTCTTTATGTCTGCTACCACTGTGTTTGATGTTGCATTGTTGCTACCCACAATCTCTTTTGTATTTACCTCTCCTGGATCAATGTTCTCAGGGTTGGGGGCTAGGGTTTTTTTCTTATTTCTTCCTCTCGTCATGTTTTTGGTTCCTTCCATACAAGTGTACAGTGTAATTCCCAGCCCCTTTGCTTGTTGATTATGGCTCCTATGGAGCACACAGGCTAGGGGCTTTCACCCTCTACTGGCCACTATCAGAGAGTGAAGTTCAAGCAAGCACAGTGTGCACTGGCTCCTCTCCTCTGGGCCAGTCAACCTTTGCAGGCCTTCACTGCGTCAGTATGCAGCTGTGCTCTGGGAATTAGTTCGTAGCAACCCACTGGGTCCCAGACAGGGGCTCAGCCCAATCCAAGCAGATTCCACTAATCCACTTGGCAAGGGGAGCAACCAACTGAAGCCACTTCCTTATGGAGTTAAGGCTGTCCTGTCCAAATCCAACATGTCTTCCTGTCAGTTTCCCCTTTCCCGTGGGAGGGTCTTATTCCCATCACTCACCACAAGTTGATGGCAGTCCCTGAGAACTGCTGGGCTCCCAGACCTCTGACTTCAGCTTGGCTGTTGTGCATATTCACAGTGCCTCTGGGTGGGTCGTGTGCAGGGCTGGGTCCGGGTGAGCCACACACAGGGATGTTCAGCTCCGTGCTCCGACCGCTCAAGCCAGTGGCTTCAGTGCAGTTCGGACAGTCAGGTCGCTCTTGGGCAGGAATTGAGGCAGGTTGAGAAGGGCGCCCTGCTTGCTGATCTTAACTTCACTAATAGTAGCCCCGGGACCTCATAGTTGAGCTTTTTTTTAACTTTAGTTTCTTGCTGGTTTGAGAGAGTCCATCTCTCTCCGTTTGGGTCTCCCCAGGGTGTTTTATTCTGGCATTTGAGCTGTCTCTCTCAGAGAGGATCTCTCTCCTGCTACCTACTGGTCCGCCATCTTTGGAAACTCTTAGAACTTTTTATTAAAGAAATTATTTCTAGTTATATTTTCTTGAAATGCTTGTTCTAAATATGCTCTGTAATGAAACATTTCATAAAAATGATTATTAAATCAACAGACTATACCTTTTTGAAATTTATAATGTATATGCAGATATGAAAACTCATGAAAAATTCAATAAAGAATAGGTTGTCAGGTTAAATAGTCATTCAATCTCTTGTATAAATTATGTAGTACATTTCTATAATCCTATTGAATCCTTTTGTTCAGGTTATACCCTAAACCTTTAAACATTTAATGGACCTTAAAACCTCTTGTACAAAGTAACATCATAGAGAGATTATGTGGGAAACTCCCTAGAGATTTTGCAGCAATAGATACCACCATTTTAATAAGGCTAGTTGTTTCTTAAAGCATATTTATTAAATAAGTCAACCAATGAATGGATCAATTAGTTCAACTGTAGAAAATTGTGGGAAGGGAAGCAATAACTCCCCATAAGAGTGTAAAAATCATTCTCTCTCAAAGTATAGCCTCTCTCTATCTCTCCCTCTGCTGTTTATCTGTGTTAACTTATGTAACACCTTCTGTAGACTGTGAAAACCTCCTGTATAATTCCTCTTTAATTTAAACTATCATTGGCACTTTTTTGTTGTTGTTGTTGTTACAGAGTATCAAACTCATGACCTCAAATAGAGAACCATTTATGCCCCTGAGCAAAATCTTCGGCCCTATGTTTGACATTCTTAAAAGGTGGAGGTGACCTGGACATTTGAATTTTATACTCAGTAAAATAGAAAATAAAAGACCTGAAGAACTGGTGAAGTCCAGCATTAAATTAGAGTGAGTGCACACAAAATAGATCAGATATGTGTAGTAGATTCTTTCCTGGATGTGCCATTGGCCAGGGAAAGCCTTGTATATTTTCTTCAGAATATTGCAATATTGTCTATAATATTCACTTATTTAATTTCCTTGGATGAATTACTTTGCAGTTGTGAAATTATTTGCTGTTGTGAAAACAGTATTTTATTTTTTTCTTATATGAATAAAAACATTATTTCCAAACCATTTTCTAATTTTTCTCTATTATTTCAACTGATTTTATAAAAAAATACTATAATTCTAATTATATGAATGATTTTGTTTCTGATCCCTCTAATTTTTCTTTAATTACCTATTGAAATTGAATTCTCATAGTGTTAATTCATCCATTTCAGCTATACAATCCAACTATTTTTAACTTATCCACAGGATTGTGTGATTATTCTCTGAATCTAATTTAGAACTTTACTAACTTCCTGAACACCATTATGTAAACTTTTGCATGCACCACTCAACTTTTCCTACAGCTGCCGCCCTTTCTCCTGGCCTAGTAAATTACAAACCAACTTTCTCAATGGATTTCCTTGGTCTCTACATTTCATGAAATAGATCAAAATATGTGGTTGTTTGTGGCATATTGTTTTCACTTCAGAAAATATATCCAAATCAACCCATGTTGCAGCTGTGGTAGGACTTTATTCATTTCACTGAAGAGTAATATTCTGTTGTAGGAATGCACCACTTTTTATTTATTTACTGAGCGCTTGATGGTTATTTGTGATGTTTCAGATTTTACATTTCCATAACAAGATAATTGGGGATGGGTAATTTGTAAATGAATAAATAAATAAAAATAAAATTTTATTTAGTGCATCTTTCTATAATTCCAAGAGCATGGTGCTGACAACCACTCAGGTCTTATAAGCGTCACTTTGGCTACATCACGTCATGGTGGCTGTCATTATCATAGGAACACTGCCACGGGAAAGAGATCACATGGTGAAAATGAAACAAGTGGGGAAAGGTCAGGCATACCTGTTAAAACAACGTACTCGCTGGGACTAACTGGGTCCCACAGGAACTATGTAAATCACTTCAGAGATGACTCTCACAATGACTTAACTACCTTTTTCAAGGATCTGCTTCTCAAATGTCTCATCACTTACAACATCGCTATACCCTGACCTGACCCATGAATCTTGGGGGAGATAAGCAACATCTAAACAGTAGCAGCTATTATGAATAATACTGCCATGAACATTCATGCTTACTCAAACATTTACAGGCCTATTGAATACACACTTCAGAGTAAACTTTCTGAGCTATATGGTAATTTTATGCTTGAGTTTTTGTGAATTACAAAACTACCATTCAAAGTGTCTAGCACTGTAGAGTGCCTGGAGCAATGTCTGAGGGTTAAAGTGTCTCCACTCCATTTTTATTTAATGCTTGTTATCTGTTATGATATGTTTTCCCAGGTGATTTTTCTCTAGGATTTCTGAAATTTTGTAGTTCAACCTAAATTTTAAAATTAGCTTGATAGGTTCTTCTTGAATTTCCATAGGGATTATGAGTAGAATCAAATTATAGCTTATTTTGGTAGGAACTAACATAATTATCAAACCATATTTTCAAATTCAGAAAGATGTTATATCTCCTGGTTACTCTTTAATTACTATAAAATTTTATAGTATCCCAAATCGTTATTTTGCATTTATTGTGAGATTCAGTATTTGTTGTATTTATTTTTATTTTTGGTAGTACATTTTAATATTTTGTTTATAATTTGATAAATTTACAGATAGCACATACCATGTGTCAGGCACTATTATAAATGTTAAATCATTATAAAATATAGTGTATAACTGCTTACATGTGCCTTATAACTTCATCTATGGAATTTTGTTGAGATCAATTTCAACTTATATGCTAGTATTGATTCACTTCAAACTAATGACAAATTTGCCTGAGTTCCAAATAAATTATAGACACAATCAGTTTATGACATGCTGCCAAACATTCAATTTATATATTTATTTTAGTGAATAGAAAGTCAGTTTTCAAAAGTTCAATATTTGTCACAAACCTAATTTCAGTCTCTATTGATACCAACATCTGCTGTCTTTGTTAATAGATTTGAGATCTACATTTAGCCTTTCTTCATGCATGTGTGGCTACCCGCCAGGGGAAAGTCTTGAGCACAAGTGGTAACGGTTGATCAAGGACTGGGCTTGGGAAAGGGCAGCAGAAGTGGCTACTATCCATAGCAGGGCTGCTGGTGTTGAGTGCCCAGGGGCAGCCCTTGTGGGAGGCAGTGGTTTAGAGGGGTCTCAGGGCATGATGATAGCTGCTGGGTTCCTTCGTTTCCTTCCTTTCATCTGATAATTGCTACATTTATTGAGCACTGATTCCACGTTATTCTTTTATTGTTATTATAGGATTGTTGCTTGCTAGGGCACCAACCAAAATTAGCAGTGATACTAATGGGAATGGCAAACCTTGAAGGATTACTCTGTGCTACAGACTGGGCTACATTCTGTGCTTCACTGTTGTAGAAACTTTACTGACAACCTGTCACTCATAAAAGGTAAAATAGTTGACCAAAGCATGGAAAACGGAACCTGAGATTCAGTCAGGGCCACCTGACTGAAAAGCACACTCGCTATCCCAGTTAAAACGAAGGATATCTGTTCTTCCTGGTGGAGATCCTAATCATGCTGTAATAAAACAACCTTTCTGTGGCTGGGGGTTTAGCTCAGTGGCTTAAGCATCTGCCTGGCAAACGTGAGGTCAAGAGTTCAATCTTAGGTGCTGGGAAAAAAAAAAGTAAAACTACCTTACCCATGCCCTCCACCACTTTGTGGAACTTTTTCTAAGATAATTTTCTTGGAACTTGCATTGTCCCTTGTGTTTGCAAAAAGCACTTTGACTCCTATTTACCTACTGTTAACCTCCTATTTACTTCCTATTTGCTTACTATTTATCCTGTTAATATCAGAATATTCAGCACAATTGGACACAAACGTTTAAGGTAAATATGTGACCCAAGATATACAGCATCTTACGTTTTGAAATTCATGTAGTTGATTTAGATTTTTAAAATTACCTTGTTTACAAAAATAAATACATAGGAAAATAAAATGTGAAAAATAAGAGACAATCCAACAGATAATTATCACAGGACACTTCAGCACTTTTTTGCCATAGCATATTGCAAAACATCTGGTAGTTTAAAGTAGGAGAAATTTATTCTCTCATAATTCTGCACAGTGGAAACGAAACTCCATCAGGGGCACATACCCTCCGGGGTTCTTCAAGGAAATCTGTTTCTTGCCTCTTTTAGTTTCTGCTGGTTGCCAACAATTCTACTGTGATGGTTCATTCTTTTTGTCAGTTCTTTGGGGTTACAGTTTCCAGATTGCTGGTAGACATTATTCTTGATGTGCAGCAAGAGTGTTTGCACTGACATTCACATTTACCTTAGTAGGCTTTGAGTAAAGCAGGTTTCCCTCCACAAGAAGAGTAAGGTTTGCACTGTAAAGAGAAACGCAGGGCAAAACACTGAGCTTCCCCACAAGAGGGAACTCTGCCCTCCCAAGTTCTTTAGACTTCACTGCATTGTCACTGTGTATGTTTTTCAGGTCCCACTGCCTTCAGATTTGAAATGCCACTGAGTCTCCAATCTGCTGGTGTCTCAATCAGGTTTTTAATTCAGTCACATCTGGAAATACCTTTTTCAAACAAGGCAGTGTTTACAACACCAGTGAATAGGATGTGATTTCTTACAGTGGCTGTTACTTGATGCACTATGACATTTAGGCATTAGAGGTAAAGACTAGTGTTTCAGTTTAAAAACCTGGCTTGTACTTAATCCAGAAAGTTACTATTGTTTTAGTCTGAGATTAATTATGAATTTTTCAGTTAACTTTGCCAGTTACTTTCTTGATGATGTTTGGAAAGAAAGTATCTTGTAGATGTTTTGTGTGTGGCTTTTATTGTTTGTTAGGTTTTTTTCCCCAGCCAAATAAGTGACAGTACGTGAATCACATTTTTGTGGTTTTCTCACAACATGTAGAATATTCTAGAAAGCTGAGTAGATAAAAACCTTGGATGGAGCAACAGAAGTTTAGATTGAATGGTAACTCTTAACACTTAACTTCCTGCATAACTGTGGGCAAGTCAGTGACTTTATTTTAGTGCATATTAGTATGCAGGGAAATTATGGCACATTCAGTTATATAAAGTATAACATACTTTGCTCATGTCCCCCAATAATCTCATCTCTCTTCCCTCCCTGTCCCCACCCTGTTTCTCCTCCACATTCAGGGTCTCCTCACCCCTGGATTTCTCCTATAAGAGAAAACATGGGATACTTGACTTTCTAATTCTGGTTTAACTCCCTTAACATAAATGCCTCTAGTTCCATTTAGTTAGGTACAAATAATATGAATTCATTTTTCTTTATGGCAGAGCAATAACTCATTCCACAATTATTTTCTGTATCCATTCTATAGCTTGGCTGTGTAAATTGCCATGTAATGACTTTATTTAGGAATCTACTATTAAGTGGTATGGCTGGAGGAAATGGTATTTCTACTTTTCAGTTTTCTGATGAACTTACATACTGCTTTCTGTAACAGCTATATGGATCTGCATTCCCACCACCAGTGTAAAAGTGTTGCTTTCTTTACTGCATTTTCACTAGCATTTTTTTAATTTTTATTTTTGATGACTTTCTGACTAAGGTGAATTGGAATCTCAAATGAAGTTTTGATTTACATTTCTCTCTAGACTGACAATGTGGGACATTTCTTCATATATTAGTTGGTCATTTGTACTTCCTTTGGAAGGTGTAAATTCAATGTATTTAACCAGTTAGTGATTGGGCTATTTTTATTTAGTGTAAAGTGTTTTGAATTCTTTTTTTATTTTGGATATTAATTCTCTGCAGGAAGACTAGGTGACAAATATTTTCTCCCATTCTGTAGATCATCTCATCTGTTGATTATTTTCTTTGCTATGTGGAAGTTTTTAAAATTTGATGCAATCCCATTTGTTGAAGTCTGATAAAAGAAGTCTTTGGCTGTACCTATAACTTTAATTTTTTCCACCATGTTTTTTCCTAAGGCTTTCAGAGCTGTGTGTTTTTCATGCAGTTACACCTAGGTCTTCAATTCATTTTGAAATGATTTTGTACAGAGGAAATGATAAGGATCAAATTTCAGTCCTCTACACATGAATATCTGTTTTCTCTAGAACCACTTGTCAAGGATATTACCTTTACTAGTAGACATGCTTTTGATTCCTTTATCAAGAATTAGATTGTTATAATTGCATAGGTTTGTTTCTGTATCATTTTATAACCTCTTTCTATTCCATTTGGTCTGCATGTCTAGTTTTATGTCATTACCATGATGTTTTTGTTACTATAACTTTATAATATGTTTTGAAATCAATAACTGTGATAACTGTAACATTGCTGTTTTCCTATGAATTTCTCTGAATCTTTGGGCATCTTCGTGCTTCTAAGTAAATTTTAGAATTGTTTTCTATTTCTGTGTAGATGGCCATTTGCATTTTCATCAAGAGTGAATTGGATGCTTTCAGTAATATGGTCACTGTAACAATATTAATCCTCCCAATCCCTGAAAACTGAAAGTCTACATCCAAGTGTCACCTTCACTTTCTTTATTCAGTGTTCTGTAATTTTAATTGTAGAAGTTTTTCACCTCATGGTTTAGGTTTATTCCTAAAGAATTTATTTGAAGCTTGTGTTTGGTCTTATTTTCTTGATTTATTTACCAGAAGGTTAATTGTTGGCATATGGAAAAATTTGATTTTTATATGCTGATTTTCTATCTTGCCACTTGTCTAAATTTGAGATCTAAAAGTCTTCTGGTGGACTTTTCAAGATCTTTAGATAAAAGATATTTTGGCTAAAAATAAAATTCTTCATTTTATATTTGTATTCCTTTTATTTATTCCTCTTCTCTTATTGTTCTTGTTAAAAACTCAAGTATTATATAGAACAGAATTGGTAAGAGTGGGTATCCTTGTCTTATTCTTGATTTGGAGAATGCTTTTAGTTTTCTCCATCCAATATGATGCTGGCTGTAGTTTTGTAATCTATAGTTCTGAATAAACTGAGATGAAATTCTTCTATGTATGGTTTAGGGTTTTTAGTCTTGAAGGTGGTAAATTTTGTCAAACGTGTTTTTGAACCTATCGAAATGATCAAATCATTTTTATTATTGACTGTAGTTACATGGTGTATTATTACATTTATTGGTTTTTATATGTTAAACTCTCCTTGTACATGGGCAATTAAATGACCTTCATCATGTATATCATCTTTTTAGTGTATTATTAGAGTCTTTTAAAGAATCTTATTGAGGGTTTTTCCATATATGTTCATGAAGGATATTGGCATTCAGTTCTTTGTTTCAATTTTCTTTTTTGAGTCCTTATCTGGATGTAGTATTAGGTTGATGCTGGCTTTCCAGAATGATTTTAGAAGTGTGTGTTTTGTTTTGTTGTGTTTTGCATTTTTATTTCACAGAGAAGTTTAGAGGAACATTGATGATTCTTTTATAAAGGTCTGGTAAAATACATAGTAAATCCACCAAGTTCTAGACTCTAGTTTTTTTTAGAGAGAGAGTTTATATTATTACTTCAATCACAATCATTGTTACTGATCTATTTATATTCTTTATATACTCTTGCTGAAATTTTGGTAGGTGCTATGTGTATAGAAGTATATCCATTTGTCTATATTTTCCAATTTATTAGATTGCATAGTTTCAAAACAATTCTTAACATTCCTGTGATTTTCAGTGGCATGTTTTCTTTATCTCTATTATTATTGATTTACATTTTCTCTCTTTTGGGGTAAGTCACATTCTTGACTTTATTTTCCTGATTTATAAAATGAGACAGTTTGGTTCCACATCCTTTTTTGTACATTGTCATCTCTACAATTTTACAAACTGAGGTCTATGGAAGTTTTTATTTTATGATGATGTTTCTTGAAGATGGAATGGCTGACCCAGCTTTTTTTTTATTATGCGTCTCACCTACAATGCAAATTGTCTAAATGAATTACGAGAATATTCTGAAAGTGACTTACCAGCTTGACATTTTAAAGTGTGCCAACTCATTTTGAAATATAAACAACATGTTGAATCATGTTAACTCATTTAACATAACATATTTATGTCAAGCCAAACAGAATATATTTTATATTAGGATTAAAATCTCAAATCACAGATGAAAAGTATTTTACACTGAGTATATCATAAACTATACATAAATAATCAGATCATTTACTAACAATTTGCCAAAAGTTTACCTTTTTTTTCTTAACTGCTCATGACAATAAAATAAAGTTTTAAATGATACTCATAAATGTCACAGATCTTTTCAAAGTTTTTTACAAATCATCTTGGATATTGTCTAATTGTCATGATAATAATTTATAATTTCAAAACAATTTCTTATTATTTTATGTAGCATTTAAATGTAAAAACTTAGTCACTAATACATTATTTTAACAATGATGATTACTGTAATGAAAAATAATGAAGATCACATTATTGTGTAAAGATATTAATTATGTTGATTTTAATAGAATTATAGTAGTACCTTGAAAAAATAAAATCTTACATAGACTGAAAAATCTATATTTATGTTCAGGGAAACCTGTATCAACTCAGAAGACTTTGAGTAAATATCTAACTACTGCAGTAAACTAAATACTGCAGATATTTCAAAAAGACATTTTTAGATCATCCCAGGAACATGATATAGTTTTATCTTGGTTACAAAATCTTACTATTTTCTTAATATATATTGTATTTTCATATATTCAGTGGACAAGTGATGAGGTAGACAGGTTAGATTCTTTATGATAAACAACTTTAGCTTTAATTTAATTAAGTTAATTTATTAATTTGGTACCAGGAATGGACCTTGTACATGTCAGACAGGTGCTGTGCCACTGAACTATATCCTTAGCCTAAATTTAGCATTTAGAGAAACACTTCAAACATATTTTATACTCTTCCAGTATATCCTATTTTTAATTGCTCTTGCTCATTTTGAGTATTAATGAACTGCAAGAGTGTTTGCTGCTCATCCTTCCTAAAGAATGGCTGTCTCTTTGTCAAAATAGATAAAATTCAGATGCTTGACTGTGTGCTTTTTCTGAGATATTTTTAATAGGTACATGCCCAGTATATTCAAACTAAGTTCTAATGTCTAGAACATGTGAGGGGAGAGCATATGCACATGAAGGAAGAAGATCAAACTGTCAAAACAATCTGTACTCTAATAAAATATATATTTTATATTATATTATATATTATATATTATATTATATTATATTATATTATATTATATTATATTATAATATATTATATTATATTAATATATTTTATATTATAATTTAAATATATAAATTATATTTATATTGTCAATAAAGATAAATCTTTATTGACAAAATATTGACATTGGCGTATTTCTTGGAAGTATATAGGGTGTTAGAATTCTGACAAATTAACACAAAACAAAATTTATTTACATTCTGGTATAGAATGTAAATAAATTTACATTTAGAATGTAAATAAATTAAGGAAGCATTTGTTACTTTCTTTAGTAAGTCAAGGGTCTTGGAAGAGAAATTCAGTGCTTGAAAACTTGCCACATGTCTTTGCTCACACGAACATCCCCCCAGACTAAAGTCCTTCAGTTTTTGCAACAGATTGTTTTAAAGTTTTGAGTAGGTATTATTGGGAATGGTTGAACTCAGCCAATTTCTCTAACCACTGCAAAAAGTTTACTTCATAGTGTTAAGCCTCACAATGTTAGGAAAGAGAACGTCCAAGAGTATAATCAAGGAGAATTTTTTTTCCAGTGCACATCCTGGTTCTTTTTATGGGCACCCTCCCTAGCCATCCTTCACGTCACTTCTTTTCTTCCAGGACTTAATGAGACAGGTAATAAGGTGCAGTATCTTAGAGTGAATGTGGATTTTCTAAGTCTAACTGAAGAATGCATCCCTTACTTGTGAAACAGCACAAGTGACCATGCTTCCCTGTGAGATCATTTTGGCCAGTATAAACTGAAATTAATAACTAGACTTTGCCACCCGGGGTAGATGGTACATTCCTGAGGATTAAGTCAAAGCTAGCACTGAGCAGATGTGACTAATAGACATATTGTTTGTATTATTGATAATTATAAATAATTTCTCTTTTTCATAAGATAAAAATTTCATTTTCCAATTCTAAGGGAATGTCCTAAGTGTGATGTAGATGGAAGTGTGAATTATGCTTTCACACTTAAGCACAGTGATGTTTTGTTTCTCATGTTCTTATAGATGTGTCAACTTCTTAATCAAAATATGGAATTTCATTCTCTCTTTGAGCATTGGCTGGCATTCATGACTCAATCTAAGGATAGAACAAGACAGAAGAAATGGCAGTATTGGCCATTACTGGGCAGTATTGTTTCCTCCTCTTTCCTTTTCTCTCTCTGCTTCTCATTTCATCTTCTGTTGGTATTTCTGGGTGTTTTCCTCCTTAGAACCCAGTCCCCACAGTAAGAGGAAGCTCAAGTGACGTGGAGAACGTGTCATTGTCCCAGAGGGCAATTCCAGCCCAGGACACACAAGCAACAAGACACAAGAGAGAACAAAACTTCAAAGAATCCCAGCCTTTGAGTCAACACAGCTGATGTCAAGTGGAGCTGAGCACAGCTGTTCTTGCCAGTCTTTCCCACGTTGCAGATTAATGAATAAAGTTTACCATTGCTTTAAGTTGCATGTGTGTTCATAATTTATTACTTAGTAACTGGAATTGGGGCAAGGCACATAAATTGTATCTTAAAAAGTACCTACAAAAATATAACAGAGTAATGCACTGGGCTCTGGTATTGAAATGATAAACCTAGTTGAGAAATCTGTGCATGTTGTTTTTCTTTTCTTTGCTGGGTTTCCTGGGGGTAAAATAGAACTAATGATGCTTAACTCCACAGTAAATAGAACAAGATAGGCACTTAGCAACGTCAGCTGTCACTTTCATTCATTCATCTAACAGTGTCAATGAGGGCTCTATGCTGAGGGCCCTTGGGTTACCCGAGAATATGATGGTGGCAGGGGACAGTTCCCATGAAATGTGGGATCTCAACACCAGCACACATCCAGTGCTTTGCTCGTTTCTCTGGATTAGCTTTAGCCCATTCACAATTATTAGTTTTCTTTGCTGATGAACTAACATGATTCCTTAATTCTTGTTTTATTTCTCTGCAATTTTCATTTGTAAAAAAAATATTATGTGTACTCCTTAATGATAGTAATATTCTGAGAAACCAAAATGGAGGATAGACTCTAAGGAGTCTCCACCTCTGTCCTCCTGTCATCCTCAGAAAACGTCTTCATATGGCTCTGGGGTCCTGCTCTTGCACAGCCTTTTCATTCAGCATTGTGTGAATACATCAGAAAAAGATTGACTGAGATTTTGGGGAAATACTGGGAATCGCTGGTGAATAGAGAACATAGCCCCCATACTCACATGACTGCTTGCCTACCAGGGACACGAATAACAAAAAAAAAAAAAAATCATGCTTCTGTTATGATTAAAAGGTGACACAGGGGACACTGTGTAGGGAACTGAGACAAAGGGGGTGAGAACTTCCAGAGAAAGATGCTCATTTTGATAATGAGAGGACGGGTGCAAGTTAGCATTGTCATCATCAGAGAAATTGTTCCCAGGGAGGTCAATGAGCTTGCAGTACTAAGCCCCCGGGTTAGTACAGGAATCGTTTTTCTCATTATTTACTCTACCTTTGTTTTACTTTGATTTTTGACTTTTCCATTCATGTTTGGCGGTTAATTTCAGATGTCTTCTACTTAACTGACTGTTTACTATTTGTATTACTAAACACATTACCAAGCATTACACATATTGGAGTCAGTAGAATTTTTCTTTTCTTTACACTGTTGAGTGTTCGTATGCGTAGCATCTTTATTTTATTTTTTATCTTGGTGCTGTCTGTACTGACTCTATAATGTATTTAAATTCTCATTTGAAGTTTCTAAAATAAATTTGCCCTTAGTTCTCCAAAATTAAATTTTTTGTTGAAGAAACAAATTGAAGTTTTCTTTCTCATAAACAATTTACCCACTCAAGTTCCCTACAGGATGGAACAATTGTAAAAGAAAGACTTGATGACACCGTTTATAATTTGAGAGTACATTAACGTATGTACTCTCAGGCAGTAATTTATAATCTTTTCTTTTCATAGCAATAATGCTCAGAAATGAAATATAGTAAAGGTAACCTTCTTAAGCAAACTAATCCCAGACATTTGGTTTGGGGATGAAATAAGAATAAGGGAAATTGACTAGCAGGAAAAACTGGTACTTCATTGATTGTGAGATCAAAATCAGTGGCTTTTTGAGGGGCCTAGGAGGTGAAGATAATCACTTTTCTATCATGCGGTCTTGTCAGGTTTGCTACGTGTTATGCATGTTTTACCAGCTTAAGGTGGCAACAGAGTGAGGAAAGAAAGGCTGAATTCACAAAATCTGCTAGAATTTGATTCGCAGCTACTTTTTTTTTTTTTTTAAGTTTGCCAACTGCTCACATTTTCAGTGTATTTTTTATAAAAGAAAAAACTACACTTTTTCACAGCTGTCATGGGGTCATTTGATTTCTTCATGCCACAGAATAGTAAGGAAGTAGAGTCACACTGAGCATTTTGCTCCAGTTAGTATTTTGGTGACAAGGGCTTGAGTCTGGGCCCTAGCTCGCAGGTGCCAAAATATCCATTTCAAGGAAACGGGGTGGGGGCGGGGGGGGGGTTGTACTTTGTTCTCTCTGAGGTTTGTAAAAATAGGTTTCTCTCCCTGTTTACTTTTCCAACTCCCGTTATAATGTTAGTGGACAACATTAGAGACTAGAAATACCTGTACGGTGAAACTTGCTGTCCACCTGCTCGGCTATATCCTGGCGCGGTAACGCCTGCAGGGCTTGTCCAAGGGGCAAAACACTCAGCACAACGAGCTACTCCTCCGTATCTGGATGTTTTCTTTTTAAATTATACTAAAAAGTGTCTTGGAGGTAGAGGTGTGCTTTTACTTACTGAAGACTGTGTTTGAAAAAAAAAAGCTTGCAAGTGTAAAAACTACTCCACAAGAACATTCAGTTTGGATAGAATTGCATTTCTTAGAAGTTTTGAGCAAAATCAGTGGTAAGAGCTAATAGAAAAGGATCAGATTTTATTTTTTAATGTGCATAATATTTTATCTACTACCAGTTTCTAAGATGAACACAAGTTTTGTGTCCCGAGGAAAACAAGATGGTTAAAATAAAACCTGTGGTAAATAAAATCAATAACATATACAATTATGAATAAATTATTACAATTATGAATAGCATGTATAATTATGAATAAATGAATAATGGGCAGAAGCTACTGCTCTTCAGCAATTTAGAAATGCCTCATGAAGTCTCAGTGATCCTTATCCTGGGATCATGGGATAGGATAGAAGGGATATACACAACATCTTAGAATACTAAGTAAGTACCTGAGAATGATAAATTCACAATACACATTAAACATGAAGTACACAGAGTGGCTGATTCGTGTGACCCATTAAAACACAGAATTCTGGAAGACAGGCATCGTGGATAACATATATATATGCCACATACAATCTCACAACCCACATTACAATGGCCCACATTGTTTAAATCTCCTGCAGCGTTTATTTAGGAGGTCACGTATTTCTATGTATAAATTATATAACAAAAGTGTTTGAGAAATAAGCATACAAGAAGTTGCCCACACATTAACATCATCAGGGCAGTGGAAATTAAAAGAAAAAAGATTACATGCCATAAACATTATGTAAGATTAATTATATCAACAAACATGAAAATTTAGAAAGGGAATTTGGAGGAGAAGGGAGGGATGGGAAGTGAAGCAGATTAAAAAAATATAAAACAAACTCTTCTATGTATTTGATCCATTCACAAAAGTGATTATAAAATACATACACTGCAAATGTAGAAATAAAAAGATCAAACGTATGCCTATTAGAATCCTCAATATTTCAAACACTGACAATACCCAAAGCTGAAGAGGATATGGAGCAATAGGAACTTTTATTCATTATCCGTGTAAATTATAAAATGGGATAACTACTTTCACAGTTTCTTACAAACTTAAAATAGTCTTACCATATGGTCCAACAATAGCACTCATTAGTATTTTCCCAGAAATACTGAAAATTATGTGCTCATAAAGGCCCGTCTGTGGGGCCAGGAATATAGCTCTGTGACGCAGCACCTGCCTGGAAAGTGCAAGGTCCTCATTTAGACTCCTGATACCAAAAAACAAATAAACAAACAAAAAACAAACCGGTCTATGGATCCTTATTTTAGCTTTGTTGTGTTTCTAACTTCAAAAACTTTATTATGTTCACAGTGCAAAACACTTTTGAAGCATTAGAGCAATATTCATTGAGCTCTTGATTTGTGACTAGCACTATATATGTGAAGTTTTTCCTTCATTTTCTTCATTCCCTCTTTCCTCTTTTTTATATATGCATGCATATATGTATTTATTTTTATTACAGCATGTTAGCAATACAGAATTGTGAAGTTCATTTAGGTAAATATGAATATCATATAAATTTAACATACCTAGCTCATTTTCAACCACATTACCACTCTTCTTTCCCTCCCTCTGCTTAAAACTTCCCTCTCTGACAATCTGTCTTCTATTTTTCTGTCATCCCTCCTCCCTTTCTTTCTTCTTGTCCTGCACTCTCTTTCATTTCCTCTCTCTCTTTCTTGAACAAAATAAAATAATAATGGATCAAAGATCTAAATATAAAGCAGAAACTCTGAAATTGCTGGAGTATAAAATAAAAAAATAACTTGAAGCCATGGGGGAGAGTTTCTTAATAAAACTCTATTAGCACACAAAATAATATCAAGAATAACAAATGGGACATCAAATTAAAATATTCCTGCATAACAGAGGAAACAACAGAGCAAAGAGATGACTTACACAATTGGAGAAAATCTTGGCAAGTTGCTTTTCTGGTAGAGGTTTAATCTCTAGAATATATAAAATACTCACAAAAGTTGCCTCAAAACAAATAACTTAATGACAGAATGAACTGAATATACATTTCTCAAAAGAAGAACAATTCTCCAATAAAAATGCAAAAAATAAAAAAAAATGTTTCACAATGTTAGCCGTTAGGAAAACTCAAATCAAAACTACTTTGAGAGTATATCTCACTACATTCAGATTAGTTATCACGAGAAATATTTAAAAGTGAATGCCAGTATAGATATGGGAAGAAGTAGTCTTAGTCTTAACTAGTAGAACTTGGAATCAACCAAGATATCCCTGAGTAGATAAATGAATGAATAAATCCTGTTATATCCAGACAATGGACTATCAAGCAATCCAAAGGCATAAGGGAAAATTTAAATTCAAATAATCTGTGAAAAAAGGCAGAGTGTAGCACTGAGGATGTAGCTCAACAGTAGAATATTTGACTAGTACAGATGAGGGCCTGATTCATACCTTTAGTAAAGGAAAAAAGTCACAGTATATGATTTCAACTATATGACATGCTGGAAAATGAAGAACAGTGGAGATAGAAAATGTTTATTAGTTCCCAGGAGGTAGGGAAGTAGTGGTGAAAATACAGAGCACAGGTCTTTTGGGCAGTGAAAGTATTCTTTTATATATGACAATGGAGAATATATGTCATTACAGATATTTCTAAGTTTACAAAATTTACAACGCCAAAAGGACATCCTAGTGTACTTGAAGAACATTTGGTGTTAAAAATGATATGTCAATATGAAGTCTTTAGTCATAAAAAGTCTGTCATTTTGTGGGGGATGTTGATAATGACAGAGGCTGAGGATGGGAGGGTGGTGGAACAGAGAATGATGGGAAATTCTGCACCTTGAAATATAATTTTCCAAACACCAGGCAAAGACATTGGTAGCAGAGGTCATGGTATAAAATGTTGTTACATGTAGGCCAGAGTTAGTATATATAGACAATTTGCATCTACTTCTGAGTATAAACTTCATGTATCTAATGTACTATTTAATAAGCACTGTCTTAAGCTAGGCTTTATACCATGTTTAAGAATTCTTGATTCTTCTTCTAGCGCAGTTCCAAAGTGCACACCTCAACCACTTCCCTGGTTAGACTTCAGCTTTCCCGGGTTATGACAAACACTTGACCACCAGAAGTACCCAAATGCCAGACATTTAGAGGTGGTCCCTTTTTCCTAAGGACTATGGAACTGTTCAAGATTCTCAATTCAGAAGAATTCTACAACACCTAGTTACCTCCAGCCAAGGACTGTAGAGATAAATCACCAAGTGCAGTTTTAAGTTGCTATTATCTTTCTCTTCCTGTGCAGCTCCCTGTGTGTGTCTGCTTGGCAGCTCTGTCTGCCTTACAGACACAAATCTTGGCTCCTTGTGGTGTGTCCTCCCCTCATCAGACTCTTAACAGATGTAAAAATATTGTGACAGTGTAAATACAGGAATATACTAGATCATAAAAATGGTTGAGATGTGCTTCAGGCACATGAGCACAATGTGACATGACCATAGAGAGAAGCTGCCCTGCTTGAACTGAGTCTCAGAATCTGGGCAAGGATTGTTGAGATTGTCACAGTAATATACACATTCAATAAGGACAGCATTGCTGAGAATGGTACAGCAACACAGGCACTCAATACAACACGCCCAAGGCAGTGGAACTTCAGAGAATGCTTCTGTCCTGGACATCTGTTCTCACCACCCCTTTCTGCCCATCTGCCCAGCGCACAGACAGACCACGCACATCTGCTTCTCTTCAAGGACAAAATCCTATTGTGACAACAGCAAACGCAGTAGGAGCCAGAAAGAAGGCTCAGGTTCACCTCCAGATCGGCTGCATTTTTCTTGCTTCTTTGTCATTCACTAAGCAAATAGCAATAAGAGAAAAATGTAAAAGATCTTTTAAAGGTTTTTTTTCTGGTTTTCTAAGTTTTCATGAAACAAATCCATACATTCCCAGGGAAATAGACTAACCTGCTCTAGAACATCTTCATTCAAACTTTGGAGTGATTGTTCCGTTTTAATTAATCCCCCAGAGGTGTTACATTATTCATCAAAAAGCAGGAAGGATATATCTTTATTATTTAAAATTCTTTTGGATGTTTTATACTCAGAAATTAGAAGTAACCAATATGTCTCACTAATTTTAATAAAATATGTTTATTTTCTATAATTATGAAATAATTATAATTAAAAATAATTTTGTATTTTGTATAGTCTTAACAGTAATCCATTTTTCAGGCTGTAAAATGCTGTACACAATTTTATATTTTCAATGAATTCATATTTCAATGGTATTCTCAATATTGTTTTTGAGAAAAATATTGTAATAAACTTAGAAGAATATCTATTCTTCATTCACAGCATGCAAAATAAAAAATAACTCCTTTTTTCTGTGCTGTCTGAGAAATTCTCTGGTAGGGAATAGAAGGATTGACAGGACAAAATGACAAAGTTTACCATGCTAAACATAAGAAGTTAAAAAAATACATCCAAACAACAGAAATCAGGCATTACAGGTAAGAATGAGTTAAAAATAAATCATAATACATGACAAAAAAGGAAAATTCTGGATGAAAATGAACATGAAATTATACAATATGATCTGACATTAAAAGTCTGAATGGAAATAATACGATAAATATTAAATTTTAAATATTCAATTAGAGAGCTTTCAGTTAAGATTACTCAAATTTCGTGTTTGTATTTCTTGTAATGAAAGATGTATTGCTCAGACTGGCCTCAAACTCCTAGGCTCAGCCAGTGCTCCTAACTCAACCTCATAATTAGCTAGAATTACAAGTGCATATTATCCCATTTTAAACTTTCAATTTGACAGCAGATATATTCATCAATAATTTCTGTTCCTCTTACCACAAAACTGAGGCTTGAAGAAGTATTTAATGTGAACCAGTATTCTAGCTATTAAAGTGATAAAAACAGTATTTGGAACTCTAATTTTAGATGTTAATCACTTAAACATTTAACCACTGTGCTGAGCTATTGAATCTTAGAGGGTCTACATTTTTATGTTTTGTAGTTTATACATTCATGATGTATTTTTAAGGAATATATATCACATACATGATACATATATATCATTTGATATCATATGATATATGTATCATGTATATAATATATATCATATATATGATATATAATGTATATTTTATGTATGTATGTATATATATATATATATATATATATATATATGATATGATGGTGAAATTTGCTCACCTGAACCACATTAGAAAAATCTAAACTCTCTATCTCTGTAGAAATGTTAAGCACTTTTAACATCATGTGTTAGTCTACAAGAAAAGAAAGAAGGAAAGAACAAACAAAAAAAAGAAAGGAAGGAAGGAAAGAAGAAAGAGAGAGACCAAGAACCCAAAAGAATGAGAGAAAAAGAGAGAAACAGTACAGAAGAGGAAAGGGGAGGGGAGGTGTTAGAGCCTGTATCTAGATGTTCCCTCAGTGCCTCAGGCAGTCGTAGGTGAAGCTTTTCAGAGGTGCCTGGATCTTGGGTGTGTGATGTTGGGATCAAGGATGGGACATTGGGATTGATTCTCACTGCAATGCTAGGAATAAGGATCTAAATGCCTCCTGTCCTCTGGACAGGTAATCTGGATAAAATATAAGAGACAGAGAGTGGTTTGCTAGTTACTTTCTGCTTGCTGCCTTCTGCCTGCCATGAACTTTTTCTCCTGTCTGATGCCCCACTGCATGGAAAAAGCCAATTATGGACTGAAATCTCCATAAACTGTGAGTGCTAATACCCCCCGCCCCATAAACTTCATTGGGTATGGGGAGAGAGGACCGGAATGTTGGGGAAGGGAAGGAAAAGAAGACAACCTTGTTTTTCTTTCCAATCTTTATATTTATGTCTCATATATGTTTTACTTTTCATATTACACTGTGTGAACCTCAGCATACTGTTTAATAGTATCAGGGTTACAGGGAAACCTTGTTTTATGAGTTAATCTTAAGGCAAGTCTTCTAAATGTTGTAAATTAGGTGAGATATTTCTGTATATATTTGTTGGTAATGTTCACTGGTGTGAAGTAGTTACCTGTACACTGTTGTACTCTAACAAAAGCATCACCATTCTGTTCTGTACATGCCGTTTCCTTTGTTCCTAGTTTCAGGTTTTTTTGTAAAATTCCAGGAGCTAGGCAAACTCCCTTTATTTGCAAAGTCCCAGCCATTATAAATTCTAATGAAATGACCAAGAGCTGTAAATCTGTAAAGCTAGCTGTCTCTAAAAAATTTGTCCTTAATACCAAATAAAGCAACAAAAGCCTTTTTCGTTCCTCGGTTCCCCTCCCCATGCTTGCACTGCACTCTCTCCCTGTATAAACCACTTCAGAAGCTTAACCTGTTGCAAAGCATTGCCAATTCCATCACATCTGTGTCACTGGGTACCAGCTAAAATAAAGTGCTTTTCCTTTTTTCTTTTTTGGATGTTGTCTCATTTTTGAGTTACAACATACACCTTATTTTATAAGAATTTAGTTTGTTACATGATGAAAGACATCTAATGACCAAACAAATTTTGCAGCTATAAAAATGAATTTTTGTGCTTTAATGTTCACATGAATCTCACAAAGTACACTGGTACACAGACATTAATTAACAATTAAAGAACTTGGCATAATTGGCATAAACCCTTCCAAAAAATGAGACCAAATTCTTTTAGTCATTCAGCTGTGAGTCACAGAGAATTAACTTTCACCATATTCCTTCATTTAAATTTTCTTTCCTCCTAGTCCTCCAGAGAAAATCTCAAAGATTTCAGATTCACTTAGCACCAGCATTTTTACCTGCACCT
>PVJX010021077.1:0-32406 GCA_004027295.1 Dolichotis patagonum
TTTCCTTTGGGGTTAGATGGGTTTCTTGTAGACAGCATATGGTTGGATGTTGTTTCTTGATCCATTCTGCCAGTCTGTTTCTTTTGATTGGTGAGTTGAGGCCATTTACATGAATGGTTATAACTATTATATATTGGTTTACTGTTGACGTTATCTTTCTGCTGTTGTATCTTTTCCTTTCCATTCTGCTTAATTGTCTATCTTGCTTGGTGGTTTTATCCTATGTGTATCTAGAATATCTTTCAGTATTCCTTGTAGGGTTGGTTTGGTGTTCATGAAGTTTTGTAGCTGTTCTTTGTCATGGAAGCATCTTATTTCTCCATCCATTTTGAAGGACAGTTTTGCAGGGTATGTCAGTCTGGGTTGGAAGTGGTTTTCCTTTAGGATCTGAAATATTTCACTCCATGCTCTTCTTGACTTCATTGTTTGTGTTGAGAAGTCTGCTGTGATTCTGATAGGTGTTCCTTTATAGGTGATCTGTCTTTTCTCTCTAACAGCTTTTAGTATTCTGTTCTTATGGTGGATTTCTGGGATGGTGCTTATTATGTGTCTGGGTGTAGTTTTATTGTGGTTATGGCTGTATGGAGTTCTATATGCTTCACTAATCCAAATGTCAGTTTCCATTCTCATGTTTGGGGTGTTTTCAGCTATTACTTCTGTAAATATCCTCTTGATATCATTTGGGCATACCCTCTTTTTCATTTATCCCTATTAATCTTATACTATTTTTCTTTGCATCATCTTGCAGCTGTTGAATTGTTATTTCCTGATTCTTTGTCATTTTTAAAATATCTTTCCTTTCCTGTTCACTAGCTGTGATCTTATCTTCACGGTCTGAAATTCTATCTTCACTTTCATTGAGGCAGTTTTTACAGCTTTCAATAGAATTTTTCATTTCCTGTATATGTCGTGGAATCTGATTTATGCATTCTGTTTGTTTCTTATAGTGTTCATTCAGGGATTCTAGCTGTTTGCTTTGTTCCTGTAATTTTTTAGCTGTATCTTTACTAGATGTATTCACTATTTGTTTCACTACTTTTATCATTTCTTCTTTTACCTGGGCAGTTATTTCTAATTTGAATTTCTCCATAGCTTCCCCAAATTGCTTCTTTATTTCAGTTGATATCATTTCAGTTACTTCAGGTGTATGGCTTCTATTTTCTTCTATGTACATGGCTCCCAGGCTTTCTTGGGATAGGCTGGTGAGTTGAGCCTGCCTTTTGGTCTTTCCTTTTGTCATTTTTTCTTTATTTCCTTGGTTTGAGTGGTGTTCCAAAGCTTCCTCTGGGTGTGTGGTGAGTCACCTCCAGCCCCCTCAGCTCCTGGAGCAGTGCCAGCTCCACTTCAGGTACTTGGTTCCCTAAATTGAGAGGCGGAAGCTGGGCATGTTGAACTGTGGCAGGCAGAACCCCCAGAGAACAATCCCCTATCCTAGGGGGGTGTATATAAACTCAATTGCTGGAATTGCTGGTCTTATTCTCTACCCAGGCCAACCCAAACAGGGCCTAGAGTCCTTCTGTGCGGTCTCTGCCTCCTGAACTGAAAGAAGGCCACTGAGCATGGTGGACTGAGGCCCTGGAATCTGCTGGGCCCAGTCCAGCATCCTTGGAAGCTCCTCAGAAACTCAAATGCTGGGAACACAGGTCTCCAACTCTCCCCGGGGCACCGGGACTCACCTTGCGCAGTCACAACTCCCTTGCAGGCTCTTAGCTCACTAAATGGAGAGTCTGAAGCTGGGCATGGAGAACTGGGGCTGGTGGAACCCCCGGGGCACAATCCCCTGTTCTAGGTGGGTGGATATGAACTCAACCACTGGCAGTGCTGGTCTTAAGGTCTCCCCAGGCCAGCCCAAACAGTGCCTGGAGTCCTCCTGCGCGTTCTCTGCCTCCTGAACTGAAAGAAGGCTGCTGGGTGTGGTGGACTGAGGCCCTGTAATCTGCTGGGCCCATTCCAGCATCCCCGGTAGCTCCCCAGAAACTCAAACTCCATGAGCACAGGTGTCCAACTCATCCAGGGCACCGGGACTCACCTCAGGCATTCCCAACTCCGCTGCAGGCTCTTGGCTCCCAGAAGTGCAAATTTAAACAACACTGAGATTTCACCTCACCCCAGAAGAAACAGCCAGTATTAAGAAATCAACCAATAATGAATGCTGGAGAGGCTGTGGGGGAAATGGGAACCTTCTCCACTATTGGTGGGAATGCAGACTGGTGCAACCATTGTGGAAGTGGAGATTGCTCAAAAAACTAGTATTGGAGGTCCCATTCAACCTAGCTATTCTACTTCTGGACACCTTCCCAAAAGAATTAAAAACTCATACCACAGTGATATATGTGTACCTATGTTTATAGCAGCACAGTTTACAATAGCCAGATCTTGGAAACAACCTAAATGCCCATTGATTGAGGGATGTTATTTCTATGTAATGGAATACTATTCAGCCATGAAGAATGATAAACTGGACATTTTTATAGATAAATGGATGCACCTTGAATATACACTTATTAGTGAAATAAATATGTCATTCATGAATAATCATCACATTGTTTCATTAGTATGAAAGGAAAAAACATGTATTTTGTCCTGAAAGGAATGACTTCAGCCAAACAATGAAAAGAAGCCACACCTACCTTCACTTTAACTAACCCACTGTGAGCCAACTTTTGAGTTGACTTTTGGATGTTTTAAGAAATTTTTGATGTGCTATATGTTTTGGGTTTTTTGCAAGTGGATATACAGCTGTTCTAGTATATTCATTGAGGGTACAATCCTTTCTTCACTTAACTGCTTTTGCATCTTTGCCAGAAATCAAATGTCTGATATGTGACATCTGTTTTGGACTTTATACTGGTACTTTGGTGGTTCTTCTATCTTGATATCAATGCCATTTTGTCATGATTGGTGTAACTTTGTAATAAATTGTCGGATTCAGGAGGGTTGGAGCTCTAATTTTGCTCCTTTATCAAAGAGTCTGAGTCTTTTTTCACTGATACAGAAATGTAAACATGTTAATCTATATGAAAAATGAAATTTACAGTTTAATAAGGGATTGTTTTCTGATCTTCATTACTTTTTTCTATTTGTTTTTTGTTTCATTTATTTTTAATAAAAAAGAAAGCAATTTATAAAAGATTTCATAAAACATATGATATAATTGACATAAACTTTTACAAATATGCAAAACAATGACAATGTATATGTATTTCTGTAGAAACATCATAAAGAAATATGTTGACATGATAAACATAACATTCAAGGTAATGAATCTTATAAAGACTTTCATCTTTATTATTGGCAACATTTGATTTCTTAAGCTCTGGGATGTGCACATTGATATGGTGGGGGTTTTTTTCCTTTGTAATATTAACTAGATTGAAATTTATTCATATTTCACCAATTTCTTACTAAAATTCTTTTTACATTTTTTATTTTTATTAGTAAAGGTTTGTAGTATGTAATGATTATATTCCTCTTAATATTTTTCATTCCCCTCCCTCATCTGTCTCCCTCTTCCTCCATCTCTTTGTCCTCCTCCTTTCTGCAAAAGGTCTATCTCCATGCTTCTTATTATCTCTTTTATTTTGCTCTTCATTTATATTTTGAGTTTCTCCTATAAGATATACCATGATATATTGAATCTTGTGTGTCTAATTTGTTTCACTTAGTATTATGGTACATTCATTTCCTACAAATGACTCATTTATCCACATACCATAGTAGTAGTCCATTGTGTATAATTGTTATATTTTTTAAATTCATTTATCTGTTATGTATATGTAGAATGTTTCTAAGCTATAGCTATTGTGAATTGTCCAGCTATAAACATGGGCATACATATACCACTATTGTATAACGTCTTTAATTCTTTTGAGAAGTTACCTAGAAGAGAATTTAATGGAATTTCTATTTTTAATATATTTTAATTTCTATTTTTAATAAGTATGGAGAAATCTCCATACTTATTTCCATATGGTTGTCTGAGTTTACATCCCCACCAGCAATGTAGAAAGGGTTCCTTCTCTCCACAGACTCACCAGTGTTCGTTATTATTTGATTTCTTGATGATAGCCATTCTTTCTGAAATAAGGTGGCATCTCTGTGATGTCTTAATTTGCATTTCTCTGCATCTCTGGTCATCAGAGAAGCCCTGTACTTATTTGTGCTTGTAGTCCTTGGAACATTGTTTTACTTGCAACGAACTGCCACTAGGTGGCAGGGAAAGCTTGATATTTATGGTCTTTGAAATCTACTTGTCACTGGGCTGGATCTCAGTTTCCCAAATTTAATAAATTCCACAGCAGCAGGTTCACTGACTGTCATCATTGAAAAAGAATTTTCAGGGTGTGCAAGAAACAAACAGAGTTCACTAAGCAAAGACAAAGAGTGCAGCATGCACATGAGGGGAGCACGGGAACTCAGAGAAACCAGTCACGGTACAGTTTGGAACTGAATATGTTTATACTCCTCGGGAGGAGTGAAAAGCTGGGGGAAACGTCCACCCATCCCCCTCCTTAGCAGGCATGGCTTTTTAAAAACTAGGTGACTTCTCTAGATTCACTCAACTTTATGTTTACTCTCTTAATTGGGCCAATTTATGGGCTTCTAGAGATGAGGGAAGGGCTGTAAATCTGACCAAAGACTGCTGGCAAGGGCTGTCTTGGGTGACTTCAGTTAGGTTCTGAAAATTGCATAGTAAAATTTTTGGCTATATTTCCTTGTCTTCTTTCCACCTATCTTTTATTTCTTCTATCCTAAGTCATTCCCTCCCCGCCCCCGCCATACTTTGACCCCTTATCCTTAAGGGAGTTCAGAAGACCTGATGGTCCGACTTCATTTAACTTTTTATTAAAGGAAAGCATTGACCTTGCTTCACGGGGATTTTTGTTGTTCATTTCTGTTGCACGCTAGATCTTGGTATCTGTTGTTCCTAATGACATGCTGCAGGCTTGGCACTAACTTGTCAGTGGGGCAACCCCAGTTTCTCTCTACCTTGGAAACTGAACACAGCAAGTTCTATTGCTGAGCCTCTTTACCATGTCTTTTTAGTTTTTTTTATTTTGAGGCAGACTTTCACTAAGTTGCTCAGGCGTGACTCAAATTTACTATCCTCCCATCTCCACTTCTCTGAGAACTGAGATTACAGGTGAGCACTCCTGTGCCTGCTCTCCTAGTGCCAGGAGTGTAATGCTTCTAGGAAGCAGGCTTCCTTGGGCTGGAAGGTGTGGCTCAGCATGTGCAGGAACCTAGATTCATCCCCCAGCTCCAAAAATTGCAAAACTGAAAAACAGGTTCCTGCCAAAGGCTCAGTATAGCAGCAGGTTATCTCTGTGTGCCTTGGCACATGTGTGTGGTGTGTGCACTCACACCCATCTTCAGTGAGCAGGGTGCTATGCACTTCATAGAATTTTTACACTTGTTCCCAAGAACTTCCTTCTATCTTTCCTCTTTTCCCTTGCTCTTCACTGGTACAGGGATTAAACACTTATTTTATTTCATTATGTACAGCAACAAAGCATTATAGAGCATCCCAGACAAAAAGAAATGCAGGTGTTTTGCTAACTAAAACAGCCATCTTCTTCCAGAAAGCTGAAGGGTATGACCTAAACCTGATCAACAGATCTAGTTTGTGGGAACACAGCTATTTAAAATGTTTTTTAATTGCTCAAAATTAAAACTCAGGAGAGATCACATAAAATTGAAATGTTGGGTTTCTCTTGAAAAATTCAGTTCAACACTGGTCCGTGTGAACCGTGTGGTCCCAGTGGGCTGCACAGAGCAGGTACTTGGTGCCTCTGGCAGGAGGACACATGCAGGTCAGCCCACCTGCCACACCCCCTTGGCTTTTATATCTTTGGTCTGACAAAGACTCTCCTCAAAACCAAAGTCAAGCCCTTTCTGCTGTGTTCTTCCTCAAACAGCCCTCAACCTTGGTTCACACTGACCTGAACAAAACACTAACATAGTCTCTAACAGCTCTAGGTCTCATCCTAGAGTGCCTTCAGGGCCTAACCCTCCTTCAGCACTTGTCTGACTAGGAATTCACTGACTGTTGCAGCCAACACTTGCAGGTAGGGCCTCTGCCTCCCAACCTGAGGGGCCAGAAGCTGCACTTGGATAAGTGCCAGTCAGCAAACCCAGATAGATGGGTTTCACTTGGACCAACTCCACAAACCTATTATTGTAATTTTTCACTTTTCTCACTCAGCTGAGGCAGCATTCACACACATCCCTGTGCGTTCATTCCCTCTTTAAAATCCCTAGTCACCTCTGTACAAATCAAAGTTGACTAACTGATGCTAGACTCTCTTCCCTTATATTCCTGAGAGTCTACTAATAGCATAATAGTGGCCATGACACTTGAGTCATGGGCTCTGTTTCTCTGTAAGTTTGTGAGTCTGTAGCCCTTGCCTAAAGCAACTGGTTTAAACTGCAGCTTGCTTTATGAAGTAGCAAATATCTTCTCCTCACGACCAAATATTTCTATTATGGACTTCATGGGCAGCAGGCAGAAAGTGGAGCGAGAGTGGAGTGGAGTGAGATACACACATGACTGTCATCTGTCATAATTCTCTACATGGATTTTTAAGACTACCAGATTAGGGCTGGTACTGTGGCTCAGTGGTAGAGCACTCGCCTAATGTGTGTGAGGCTGTGTGGGTTTGGCCCTTAGCTACACAATGAATTAACAAAAAGAAAAAAAGAAACAATTGGGCATGGTGTTATGTGAATATGATCCCAGCACCTTGGGAGCGTCAGGCAGGAATATCAAAAGTTCCAGCCCAGGCTGGGAAATTTGGTGGACCCTTGTCTCAAAATAAAAAAACAAAGAGCTAAGGATGTAGCTCAATGGTAGAGCAACTTCCCATGTTCAATCAAGCCTACCTCAAAACAGATTAGTATTTTCAAACTAGCAGACGTTTTGTTGCCTTTTTTTCCTTAAAAAAAGTCTCATTTTGAGATTTTTAAATAGCAGAGGAGAAAACAGCTTAATTTTCTTCTTTTCTTAAACATTTCACCTACTAGCTTCAAAAGCTTAGATTACCTATGTATTTTTTTTTGTGAAACCTGCAGTATATTCCCCATGGAGATATGGTAAACTCATAAGATTCTATTTTCATTCCATATTTTATTACTTAAATACTTTGGTCCACTCAGCCCATACTATGGTTAAAATCTAACCTTTATCTCCCATAACCCTCTACCCCCAATCTTGCACAAGCGTGCCAGGATTCCCTCCCCATGGGCAACTCTGGACAGTGTCCTGTGGCTAGCGACCGAGAAAAACGCCCAGGGCCTCTGTGGAGACAATGGAGAGGAGCACACACACAGCACTCTGGAGAGTTGAGGCAGGAGGATCACAAGTTGGAGCTCAGCCTGGGAAACTTAGCAAAACCCTGTATCAAAATGTTAAAACAAAACAAAACAAACAAAAAAAGGAATCATGATGGAGCACAGTGCAAAAGGCCCTTGGTCTCATCCCCAGTAAAGAAAGAAAGGGAGGAAGTAGGAAAGGAGGGAGGGGAAGGCAGAGGGGTGAGGCCACCTCAAGGAGGGCCTGTCTGAGGACCTCAGCCACTGGATCACCTTACCATCTGGACAGCTGGAGGCAAATTCTTTCTGACAGAGGTGTTGCTCCAGTACCCAGGCACGCCCTGCACCAGTCCTAGGATGAGAGACACCTGTGCCAGTGGCCATCCCAGTACCATCTGTACTCTGGCCTCGGGCTATCATCAGCAGAGCAAGCTCATGGCTATCTAGAAAGCTCACCTAAAAGAGGCCTTCATCGTCACTTCAGCCTTCAGAGACAGGGATATGGAACAGCAGTCTAAAACCTGCGGGGCATTCACAGCCTCTTCTCCAGACTGTTGCTGAGGGCTGAGCTTGACTCCGCCGTGTAGGCAGGAATCTTTGCAAACATGTCCATCCTAGTTGTACTGGGCTCAGGCTCAGCACTGCCAGCCTGGGTACGTGGGAAGGGAGAGCACACCACCTAGGGAGTCCTCTGTCTGGTGGGTGTCCTGTGTGCTTCAGCACCAGATGACAAGAAGGGCAGATGCCCTCCTGCACCCCCTTTGCCTTTTGTCAGTGAGAAGCAGTGACCCTGAAGGTGACTCCTTAGCAATGGACACTGGACAGTCTTGGCCCTGTCACTGCCAGGGCCTCGTGGCCTGAACCTTGCAACCTGAGGTTGTCCTTCAGACATGATTCTTCAGGGACCAAAAGGCCAATGTGCCTGAGGGAGCTAGGCTGAGAAGGTGTGACTGGCAAGGAGGACCCACAGTCTGCAGTTCCCCTAGAAAAGGACAGGCCTTCAGCAGGGCGCAAGCCAGATCAGACACTTCCCCACCTGCCTTGACTCTCCACCCTGCGGTTCTCCATTCTGGCTGAATTCCTAAGTTTTCTAGGAAGGGCAGTTGTGTTTAGAAATTTGTTATTTTTTTTACATATGTAAAACACATAATAATTATGATGCTGTGGGAAAGTAAATTGTGTTTTCAATGTACTATATAGGATATTTACAGAAAAAGTACTGAAATATTTGTACTATTTATTTTCCTGCAAGTTTTATTAGTATATGTTTGTGATACATAATAAGTACGTTCATCACAGGGAACTGATAAATATGCATGTTGCATCTTGATCCTTTTTATTTTGTGTGTGTAAGCACATGTAATTTTAAAGTAAGTACATTGTTCGCTTTTTTTAAAAAGCAGACCATAGGTTTTACATGTACTCATTTTTCAAAAATTTATGGCTCAGTATCTTTAGATTTTGACAGTGCCTCATCACTTTCTGAATTTTTACATGGCAAAAAGTTCAACTAATACTCTCAGATAAATAGTACTCTCAGGTACTAAGGGGGTTTTTTTCAGTTATGTTAAAGTTTTCTGGTGTCATAGAGAAGAAAAAGTAAAAAAAGAAAGGAACACATTTATTGAAGACTTGGAAAGGAGCATACAACCCATGGCAGTCGGGCTATCTCCTTCACCAGAGACAAACATGGTGGGAGATTTTATGACCTCTGATAAGAAGTTGCATGTGAGGCAGACATGGATAACCTGTGAAGAACTGATTGAAATTTTCTTTGAACACAACAGGAAAGGGAATTGCAATTAGGGCTGAAGAAGGAGGAAGAAGTGGTAAACATTCCTGCTTTGGCCTTCTGCCATGTTAGACCACTGCCATAATTGTATAGTAATTTATACTAGGGCAAAACTCTTTCAAGTTATACATTCAAATCTATGCCAAAATATATTTAAAGAAAAATGGATGCTCTCAAAAGGAAATTGGTATATGGTATTCATATACCAATTACCCTGGTATCATCACAACACAGATACACATAAAATTTGCACAATTACCATGTTCCCATATCCTAAAGTTTCAAAAAAGAAAATAAAGGGATTTAAAAAAGAAAAAGCAGGCTGAGAATATAGCTCAGTGGTACAGTGTCTGCCTAGTAAGCATGAGGTATTGAGTTTGAACCCTGGTACTGAAAAAGAAAAAAGCAAAAACCTTCACTACTTTTAATGAGTCATAAAAAGAAGAGGAAAAAAAATGTGTCTTAATCAATCTAGGGAATTTTTTTTTGTACTGTGATAGAACTCATGACCTTGTGCTTGCCAGGCAGGTGCTTCTTGTACCACCAAGCTAAATCCTCAGCCCTAGGGAATTTTTTCTTAAACACAAATTTTTGTTTCAGACAATTCAGAACTATGAGAAAACATCCCATCTAATATGCTTTTCTTATTAAGTTTTTAGGCATCTAATATACCTAAACATTGATTTTCTATATTATTCTGTTTAATAACTTGATTTTTCTTTTTAATATCTCATATTAAACCCAGACTTATGACTATGACTAATTCTAATTTCAGGTCCAAATATCACTTGATTAAATTTTTCAGAAATCCTTTCTGCCTTGCAGAATAGAACTGGGGTTTCCAAATGAGCATCTCAGATGTGGATATAAAGCTAAAGTAGAGCAGAACATGCCATCCAGCCAGTGCAGCACAGCCATGGCTATGTAAACACCACCTCAAGAATACAGGCCTTGACAGAATTTGCTTAAAAGCTACCATAATCCTGTCTGTTAGCTCCTTGACATTTAAAATGTTTCTTCATGCAAAAAGAAAAAAGGTCACTCTTTCTAGTTAGCCCAGCAGGATTCAGGTAGTGTAAACACAGGTTGTAAAGCTTTCCTCCCATCAAGATTCCCAGTCCTTTCTCATGCTGAGCCTACATTATCATTCTTCTTTTAACACCTGAAAGGTTCTTGCCCTACTATAAATTACTGTACCGTTATGGCTGTGGTCTAACATGGCAGAAGGCCAAAGCAGGAACACCTACCACTTCCCACTTCTTCCTCAGCCTTAATTGCAACTCTCCTTCCTGTTTGTGAACACAGAAAATTCCAATCAGCTCCTCACGAGTCATCAATGCCCACCCTAAGCACCACCCACACCTTCAGGTCAGAGAATACTAGGCTGCCTATGGTCACAGACTTCTCTCCACGTCCTTGAAATAAAGGCTTTATATTTTGCTCTTTATCATGCTGAAAAACCGAACAACACCTAACCATTTTGTGCACAATTCTGGTCTTTGTGTACTTATGTTGTAGATCATTCATTCCCTCAGTCAAACACCATATCCGTTGCTAAAAGTATAAGGAGTTAAGAAATAGGACCACTGCCTTTAGAGATGCTATCTTCTCATTTGACTAATACTTTGGAGTTTGAATTTCTATGACATAGATTTTTTAAGGTGACTACTCAGTTTTGCATTACTCTTAACAAAATACATGACACCATATAAATCTATAAGAAAAAAAGGACAAAGTCTCAGAAACTAGGAGAGACGGATAAGTGATAACTGACCTAATGAATCCAAGAAAGTGGAAACCAAAGCCAGTACTGGAGAAAACCCTGAAGGAAGTCCCAGAGAGGCCCAGGAACAGGGATTATGGATGTTTATGAGAACTGGTGAACATGAAGATAAAAGAGGGAGTTTTCTGAGTGCCTGTATAACACTCAGGAAATCCAGAGCACCTTTTTTCCTCCAAGTAGAAGGCTAGAGGTTTATTCCTCAGGACACGGACCTGGAGAGACCCAGGTAAGGACAGGGCTGGGAGTAGGGAACATGTGGAAAGGAAGGAGACTGGATATGGCTTCCTGCCAAGAACAAGACTTGAATGAGCACAAGTAGTCATGGTTGGCCAAGGTCGGGGTTTGAGGAAGCGCAGGCAGTGGTGGCTTGAGGAAGCACAGACCTCAGCAGGGTTGTCGTGAGTCCCCGGGGGCAGCTGTGCTGGGAGGGACATTAGAGGCCTCATGTGACCACCATTCCTTCAGAAGTTACTATAGAGAAGGATGCTTAGTGAACTTTTGGGTTTTGTTATCCCTTTGTTAGCTTTTCTTTGGTTCACTTTTGTTTTGTTTTGTTGAAAGATAGCTTTACTGGGTTCATAATTCAAAGTTCACCACAGTTTTCCCCTAAGCATTCTATACTACTTTACTGTCTTCTGACTTCTGTTTTTTATATAGATAATGTTACATCTTTGTGATGTACTCTTTTTTTTCCAAGAAAATGCTCTATTTACATTTACTACATTTCTTAACACTTACTGCCTCATTTAATATGACTGAAGAAGAAATATTGTTATTCACATGTTAGAGATAGGAAAATTGAAGCTCAAATTGATTGAACAACTTTCATGAAGTTGTACAGCTGTTAAGAGATGGAGTTAGGATTTGACTCTAGTTGTTTCTGACTCTCAAGTCCAGCAGGTCCAAAGTTCATGTTCATTGTACTCTACTTCCTTACTCATAAAATTTGGTGCAATTCTGTCATCAGTAAATTCTTGCAGTCTTATAATCTGTCATACTTCCAAACTTAGAATCTGAGATTTTCTCCTGGCTTCCTTTTGAGATATTTTGCTTTTGGGATATTACATTTGCACATTGGTGTAGGGTTCTTTTTAATTCTCCTCTTTGGTATTTATAGCAATTCCTAAATCTGATATCTTTCATAAGTTCTAGAAAATTCTCAGTAATTGTCTCCTCGATTAGTACATTAACTTCTTTATGGCCTCTTATTCTGGAATATGAGTTAGATGTATTTTAGATTTTTCCTATCTTCCTTGTCTGTTAATAATATTTCTTTAATATTTACTATTTCTTTTTTGTGTGTGCTACATCCTAAATAAATTTTCCTTTTCTGTTTTTTGTGGTGCTAAGAATCAAACCCAAAGCCTTGGGCCTGCTGGACAGTTGCACTACACTGAGCTTCATCACCAACCTCCTGAACAACTTTCTAAATCTTTATTTTTATGTCTAATTCCAGTCTAAATCATTCACTGAATGTCTAATTTTGAAAAATTTGATTTGTTTTCATATCTACCTGGTCATTTTGAAAGTCTCATATATCCTATTTTTTCTACTTAAATATATTTTAGAATCTGACAAATATTCTAATAAACAAAATTTAGAAAGTTTTATTCTGTAGTTTATTATTTCATTCTTACTCAGGGTATCTTATTTCATTGTGCATGTGTGATTTTTTAAAAGAGGATTAGTGTTTAAAAGGAGACATCCAGAAAAGATATAAAAATATGCACAGCCATTTTGAAGATAAAAAGAGGCATTATGGTAGCCATAGTAGACTTCCTATTATCTTGTTTTGAAGTTCTGTATCACTTTTACTGTTTTGTTTTGACTGGTTTTCTTCTGTTTTATTTGGTTGATTTTAATATGTTTGATGGTAAGGATAGCTATTTTAAAGATAACAGGTATTATGGCAGCCATTGTTATTTTCCTATTGTCTTGTTTTGAAGTCTGTATCACTTTCACTGTTGTGTTTTTATTGGCTTTATTCTGTTTTATTTTGTTTGGCTGTACTCTCAAAAATAAAAAATTTTTAAAAATTAAAAGGCAGATATTGTCAGACTGGATAAAAAAGTACAATTCAACTGCTGGGTGAGGTGGTGCATGTGTATAATTCCAGAATTTAGGAGACTGAGGCAGGAGAATCACCATGAATTCAAGATCAGCCTGGACTACCTATTGGGACCCTGCCTCAAAAACCCAAATAACAAAAACAGCAATAAAATCTCCAAAGAAAAAAACCCATGATTCAACTATATGCTCTCTGTAGGAGACATACTTTAAACACAAGGATTCAAACAGGTGGAAAATAAAAGGATGAAAAGCATATACTATGCAAGCAACAACCAAAACAGAGGTGGAGTGGCTATACCAAGTCAGGAAACGATTAAAATGAAAATCTACTGGAGATAAAGATAAATATAAATATACGAAGATTAAAAGAACATTTTATAAACCAGGCAATTCATTATTAAGAATACAGTCTATGCACCTAGTAATGGTACTAAAATGCTTAAAGCAAAACTGACAGAAATGGCAGAAGAAATGGACAATTTATAAATAAGCAATTTCAACGTTCACTCTTAATAATGGCTAGAACAAGATAGAAAAGCAGCAAGGGAATAAAACACTTGAACAACACTATAAATCAACCAGATTTCATAGATGTCTACATGGTTTTTCTGTCTGTGATGGTTAGGGTAAAGTGTCAACTTGATTGGCTTTAGGATCCCTACTCAGCAGAGGATTGGAAGAGCACACATCTGGCTGTGTCTAGGTAGCACATGGAGGCATGGTACAGGGTTTATTTCTGGTACCTCTCCTTTTCCTCTTTGCTGCTGTTCTGATGTTTCCTGACCTCCGTGAATTAAGCACCTTTGCTCCACCACACCCTTCTGTCATGATGTTCTTGTGTTGGAATCAGTGAAATAAGAACTGAATCTCCCAAAACCATAAGCCAAATTACACCACTCCTCCTTTAAATTGTGGGTGGTGGGCATTGTGTCCTAGCAACAGGAAAGTTGAATAATACAGAAAATTGATATCAGAGAAGTGGTGTAATTACTACAACTCTGCCTGACCAGGTTGTTTAAAAGCCTTTGGAACTGGTTTGTGGAGGAAGTTTGGAAAGGTTTGGAGATTCAGGTTAGAGATGCCTTAGAATGCAGAGTTGAATGTGTGATTGTGGTCAAAGCTCAGTAGACCAACATTCTGACAGAAATAAACGCAGTGAAAGTCAGGCTTAGGAGATTTCAGTTGGGACCAAGGATTCCATAGTCAGTTGGAGTACAGGCCATGTATATTTTATTCTAGCAAAAAAAAAAAATTGCCATGTTTTACCCATGTGCTGAGACTTTGTGGGTAGTTGAGATTAAGAGTAGGGGACTAATTAATGTGGTGAAGGAAATTTCAAGACAGCTCAACCTTCAGGCTGTGGTATGAATATTGATGGCTGCTTTTAGCCAGATTTATGGTGAGGATGGAGTGGCAGAGCAGACAATTTTGAAACACTTAAATTTTGGCACAGAAAGAGTCATGTACAAAGTAGACCAAGGCATGTGTGTTGCCTGAAGATATTAGCATCTTTAAAAAGAAAACAAGTTCTCTGTACAGGGGCAAGAAGAAGGCTGCCTGGAGGCATCAGTGAGACCTGATCCATCCAGGCTCAAGGTCACAAAAGCGCAAACCTTTCACTGGAGAAGAGTGCACTTAGGGCCTGTTTGAGAAAGGTCTAGAGAACTAGTTCTCTATCGTCCACTTCACTGTGTTCAGCCACTCAGGCACTCAGAGGCCATGGTCCAAGGGACCTGGTAACTACTCGAGCTGGCACAGGTTGTGGACATAGCTCAGTGGAAGAGCCCTGGGTTCAGGCATAAAGTGCTTGCTGGATTACTATAACTATGCCATTTCAAATATAAGAGCATTACATTATATTTCCAATATTTCTTTCTGAGCTTTTGTGCCACTATTATTAAACATCTTATTTTACATATGTTATAAAACTCCCAATACACTATTTTTTCATTTTACTTTTAAAAATTATTATCTTTTTAAAAGATCCTTAAAATAAGAAAACTTTCATTTTAGATTCATCCACATATTTACTGTTTACCAAGCTCTTCATTTCTTTGTGTAGGTCTAGAATTCTGTCTGGTATCATGTCTCTTCTGTTTGAACACCTTTTTCATTTCTTGTAACTTATGTTTACTGATGGTTTTTCTGCTTACATGTGTCTGCAAAAGCACTTGTTTCACCTTTTCTTCTGAAATATGCTTTTGGTTGGAGCAAACTTCCATGTTTACAGCACTTTTTTCTTTGAGTTCTCTGCAGGTATTGCTCCATCATCTTCTGTCTGAGCAAAAGATCTTTTTGCCACCCCTGCCTGCCTCTCCCCTCTTTCACTACCTCAGACTCCAGAGTGGCTTTGGGTCTGGGGACGGCAAGTACCTCAGTAAAGTAGCAGAGGAACCATGAGAGTATTAAGTAGTGAGAGTTCAGCTCTTACCCGGCATAGACATTGACAGACTCCTCCATCATTAGGCTACTTTGTAAAGAGGGTGACTGAAGAGGTCAGACCTACTGTAATTAGGATCTTATGATTAGCATTACCTCAGCTGTATTTAGACTGATGAGATCTGTGCTATATGAATTCTAGCCTTTATTAGGTTCATCTCTCCACAACCACCAAAAGAAAATGATCAATCCTGTGTTTTAATATCTAGAATAAAGAGAAGTTTGATTTTTACTTTTACTTTTTGTGGACAAAATGCTCTATGTAAAGCAGATTCTATGTTACTTCTTGAAACATTCTTGTGTATTAATAAGAGATCATTTTTATAAAGTTTCCATGGGTACTTCAGAAAGTAAATGTACATTTTCTATAATTATATTTCAGTATCTATCACTTTACAAGAATATAGGACTTACTGCAACATTTCACTAGCTTTTTCACATAAAACCTGGTACCTGTGTAACAACTTCAGAATATCTGTACACTTTTGTCTCAAGACATACAAATTTATAGAGACTCACATGTCCCAGAAACATCTAACTCTGTAATGTCATAGAACCATGCTGCAAACAGCCCATATGGAGCCTTCCCTGCTCCCTGGAGGAGAACTCTTGGTGTGCAGTTCTGGCCCTGCACTGCGAGCAACTCCAGAGCACTGTGCCAGCGCAGCTTCCTGGTCCTGCCCCAGAGGGTCTCAGAATGAGTCCTGGGAATCTGATTTTTTAAGATTGCCTCACTCTTGATTCTGGGTCACACTACAATTTGAGAACTAGCAATCAGAGTCCGTCTTAGAAATAACTTCTTAGTGTTTGTTGTTGTTTGGTTTTTCATCCAAGAAACAAGAAATGTATATCATGTTCTATTAAAGGAGTCACACTTCGTGGATATACTGGCTCCTGTAGTCTCTTATTCTACGCCAAAATGTTGCTATGTGAAAGAAGAAAGCTAATGTGCATTATCCCTACATATTTCAGTAGTTACTGTTATATATATTTTCTCATTAAATATTCATTAAAGCTGGGCATGGTGATACATACCTATAATTCTGGCTACTTGGGAGACTGAGGCAGGAGAATAGAAAATTTGAGGCCAGACTGAGCTACTTAGAAACAACTTGTGTCACAATAAAAAACATAAAAAGGGCTGGGAATGTAGTTCAGTGTTCTATGGGTTCATTTCCCAAAGTCCTTTCCCCCAGATCCTCATTACAGTATTACTACATGATACAGTGAGTTGAATGGTGGCCCTTAAAGAGGTATATACATCCTAACGCCTGATACTTGCATATAACCAGCCTAATACCTGGTACCTGAGAATATTATCTTTTTTGGAAAAGTTATTTGCAGATGTATTTAGTTTAACTGTATACCAGAGAGGCCATCTTAGATTACCTGGTAGGCTACAGATCGAATGACCAGCTTCGCAGTAAGAAATAAGAGAGAAGGCAGCCCAGACAAGAACAAAGTCTTGTAGCTTCAAATGCAGAAATGAGAATTATCCTGCCACAGCCAAGGAACATCTTAGGCCACCAGCAGCTGCAAGAAGCAAGAAAAGGCTCTCCCTATAGAGACTCTGTGGAAAGTATGGCCTTGTGATTCAGACTTCTAGCTTCAGAGCCGTGGAAGAGCACATTTTTGTTCTATCAAGCCAGTTTGGTGGTATTTTGTTACATGGGCCTTTTAAAACCAAAACATAGTAGTTTTGTGATTCCCATTTGTAATCACAGTGCTGGATCTACTGTAGTGAACAAAATTTTATTATAGTAATTGCCTGGTTCTACTGACAATGGTAACTTTGACTAGTTCTTCCTTTTAGGGGACTTTTGCTTTGAACACATTTCTGTCTGCTTTAAAAGGCCCCTAGATAATCGCCCATGGAGTGAAGTGGGAATTGTTCTGATTGACTGGAAGAGTGTGGCACACTGTGTCTTTACAGCATTTAGCTGAACAGTGTTCATGGCCCAAACAGCTACAGCACACCCAAAGCTGCGGATGCATTGTGGCACCAAAACAGAGCAAAGCCCACCCAAGGAAAAGCACGCAGCAGCCAGCGTTGGGACGCAGCCTAGTGAACCTGGGCTCTGCCTCTAGCAATTTCACTGGAATTCACTTGCAGCCAGTGCTCTGCTTCGTGCCCTGTGCAGCTGGACAAGCTGCCCATTTAGAAAGCAACCCCTTAAGAACATACTCAACTTTGGGGCATTTGACCATCTAAAAGCACTTCCAGGTAGTTTTAAGGTTAAAGCACTAGCTTTAGAATTTGGAGGGAGCTGGGAATTCTAACTCAGTCACTTAGAAAAAGTTACTTAACTTCCCTGAGTGTCAACATCCTAGCCTAGGAAGTAGAATCTAGCTTCACAGCGTCGCTGCAAGAATTGAAGGAGGAAAGGACTCAGCAAAGTATGTGGCACCCAGAACATGTCCAGGACAGCTCTAATTACTATTCAGTGTCTCCCATTGCCAATAACTTGCACCCCGGACTCTCAGGCTCTCCCTTTTTTCTAAAGACATAGGCAACAGAAGCAGGAGGAAAGGGGGGAGCAGAAGGGAGAAAAAAGAAAAAGAGAAAAAATGGAAACAAAGCTTTTGTAAATAAGGAAAGAGGAATTGAAGGGAAGGCAGAGGAATAGGAAGAAAAGAAGAAGCAAGATATATTATGTACAGGTGCAAATCCCTGTTATGAATGTGATCGTTATGGATATCTAAAACATAGCAATAAAAGTAATTAATTAATTTTAAAAAGAAAATGGGTACTATAGAAATAATTTGAGCTTCTCGTATGATTAACAGTTTACTGAAGAATTTTTTATATCTAGAATTAGCATTTAATGTAAAATGATACTTAATTCTTATGCTACTGTCCCCTTGTTTTTGAGTGTGTGACTCTGAGATGTCAAGTATGGTGAGTGCAAATAGCCAATGACTGGGAAAACTGAATATGAGAGCATTAATGGCAGTAGGCATTTTTTTAAAAAAAACACACAAGATCCTTAAATTATTGATGTTTTTACTGCAGTGAATGTATGAATAATACATGTATAAAAGACTACTTGGTTTTTTTGTCCTATTCTTAATGGATAGCTAGAGACTTTTCCCATTTTGAGTTTAAGAGAACTGACAGTTGGAGAAAGGTTAGCACAATGTTCATGCATGCAGTTTCTGCTCCAAAACACTCCTCAAACTTCAAACAAGAGCATGCCCAATTTTATGTAACCACATCAAATGGTCTTCTCTATATTTAGAGTAAAGCAAACAAAAGGGGAAAAGCTTACAATAAATTTTACAATAAATTTCTTATTTAATAATATTTTTTCAAACCTATGGATAAAATCAAAATAAGAGAAATTATTCCCTGAAGCCTATAAATTTTCTAACATCAGTTTTTTTAAGCACATGTTTAGAGTATATGCACTTTACAATCATCTTAGAAAGTGGGTATGTGTATACAATACAATTTGCTTGCTTTTTTTCTTTCCCTTCTCCCTCCCTCCACCTCTAATTCTCCTTTTTCCATTTTCATTCTTGTTGATGTTAATCTTAGCTCATACTCATGACATATGTCTGCATTCACTGAGGTTATTAGGTTCTTGTATATAGCATATCTTTATGCTACTTACTTTCCTTTTACCTCCCCTCACCTGTTGTCTTTTATCTCTTGGACACCTTCCTATCTGCAAGAGATCTATACCTTTGTGTCTTTCTATTCACCCTCTATTAATTTCTTTGTTTGTACCTTGCCTTACTCAAATGAGAGATACTACATGGCATTTAAGCCTGTGTATCTGGTTTACTTCACTCAACATTATATTTTCCAGGTGTACCCATTTTCAATGTCTCCCTATGAATGTCTCAGATTTGTGCTTTTTATAGCTAAATAGTATTCCATTGTAGATACATTTTCTCTATCCAATCATCTGTTGATAAGTATACAAGCCACGTGTAGGATGTCACTGTTATGAATTGTGCTGCTGTACACATTGGTTTGCGTGTATCACTGTAGTATAATGTCTTAGCTCTTTGGGCAAGATACCTACATGGGGGATGGCTGGGTCATATAGAATTTCTAATTTTAGTTCTTTGAAAAATTCCATACTGATTTCCATAATAGTTATACATTCCCACCAACAATGTAGAAGGGTTTTTTTTTTCACCACAGCATCACCAGCACTTGTTATATTTTGATTTCTTGACGATTGCCATTCTTTTGAAGTAAGATGGACTCTTAGTATTGTTTTAAATTACACTTCTCTAATGGTCAGAGATGTGAAACACTGTTTCAATACATTTGCTGGCCATTTATACTCCTTGTCCTATGAAGTTTCTGTTCATTTAACTTACCCATTTCTTAACTGGATCTTTTACTTTAGGTAGTATAACTTTTTTAGTTCTTTGTATATTCTAGATTTTAGTCCTCTGAAGAGAAGCTAGCAAATTTTTTCCCATTCTGTGGGTTGTATGTATACTAATTTATCCCCTTGTTGTATAGAAGTTTTTCAATTAGATGTAATACCATCTGTTGATTCTTGCTGTTATTCAGGGTGGGAGAAATTGTAGTCCTGTTCCTCTACCTACGGCTTCAAGAGTTTTACTTATTTTCCAGGAAGTGCGGTGTTTCTATTTTAATGTTTTTATCTTTTTTAGAGAATGAAATCAAACAACATAAAACAGAATAAAGGCAATCAAAACACAATAGTGAAAGTGATACAGGACTTTAAAACAAGACAATAGGAAGTCAACAATGGCAACCATAATGCTTCTTGTTATCTTCAAAATAGCTGTCCATTCCATCAGACCTAATAAAATCAAATAGAACAGAGCAAAACAAAACCAATCAAAACAAAACAGTGGAAGTGTCTCAGGACTTCAAAACAAGGTAATAGGAATTCAACAATGGCTATAATAATGCCTCTTGTTATCTTCAAAATAGCTGCACATGCCATCAGATATAATGAAACCAAACAAACCTGGAAAAACTAATCAAAACAAAATAATACAGGACTTTAAAACAAAATAATAGAGTTAACAACCGCTAACCCCTTCCCTTTTTAGATGTTTCCTCCTCTTTCACTTTCATAATGTCAATTGTACATTTTGAATCTCACTAACTCCTTCAGTTTTTTATACTAGGGAGACAACATGATATTCACTTATGTGAGTTCAAACTGTTTCACCCAAGAGCATGATCGTAAGTTTTACCTACAAGAGCCTTGTGATTATCCTTCTATATAGCCTTGTAGCTTTCTATTGTATAAAAATGTCGTACCTTTCTTAACAGTTCTGTAGTTGATGGGCAAGCTACCCCTGCATTTTTCTGATCCCCTATCACCTGGAGCATTGTTTTCTCTCCTTTGACTATCAATCTATGAATTTCCTTTTGAGTTAATGTGTTTCTTGTAACATATTGATGGATCTTGTTTCTTGACCCACTCTGCCTGTGTTCCTCAATTGGTGAATTGAGGACATCTACATTAATGGTTATGACCAACATGCACTGGTTTGTCTCTGCCATGCTTTTTTCCTGACGTCTGCTCTCTTCTTTTCCACCTTATTCAATTATCTGCCGCATTCTGTGATCCCACTTTGCTGTTGTTCCTAGTACTGTGATCATTTTTATCTCTCTCTAGAATGTCCCTCAGTATCCTTTTAGGGTTGGTTTGATGGTCATGAATTCCTTCAGTTGTTCTTTTTCATGAAGTATCTTATTTCTCCATCAATTTTGAAAGACAGTCTTGCAGAATAAATCAATCTGGGTTAGAAGTTGTTTTCTTTCAGGGCTTATAATACTTCACTCCAAGCTCTTCTTGACTTCGTGGTTTGTACTGAGAAGTCTGTCATGATTCTGATTGGTTTTCCTTTATAGGTTATCTGTTTCTTTTCTCTAACAGCCTTTAATATTCTGTTCTTGTGCTGACTTTCTGGGATCTTGATTATTGTATGTCTGGGTATAGATTTATTTTGGTTATGGCTAGTTGGAGTTCTATATGCCTCACTTATCTGCATGTCAGGTCCTTTTCTCATTCTTGGGAAGTTATCTGCTGTTACTTCTGTAAGTAGTCTCTTTATGTATGTCATTTGTGTTGACTCCTGCTTTGTTGCTGACACTTATCACTCTGAAATTATTTTCCTTTTTGTGTTCTTAAAGCGGTTGAATTGTTATTTCCCTGTTCCTTGTTATTTTTAGGAGATCTTTCCTTTCAGGATCACTAGCTGCCATCCTGTCTTCAAGGTCTGAAAGTCAGTCTTCAGTTTCTTTTAAGCAGTTTTGCCAGCTGTCAATAGAGTTTTTAATTTCCTGGATATCCCTCTGAGTCTATTTCATGCATCCCAATTCTCTATATTGTTCATTCAAGGTTTCCCTCATTCTCCTATGCTCCTATTTTTTTAAATCTATGTCTTCTTTAGATACACTCAGCAACCATTTTATTATGTTTTTTGCTTCTTCTGAGATATTATTTCAGATCTGATTTCTTTTAGAGCCTCGTGAAGTAGTTTCTTTACTTCTGTTGCTATTATTCCAGAAATTTCAGGTGTATGACTCTGCTTTCTTCCATGTCCATGTCTCCTGGACTTGTTCTGTTTGGGCTGGAGGCTGGAGATCACCTTTTGCTCTTTTGTCTTGACATTTTCCTGGGTTTCTCTGGACAAGAGGGTTGTGGGGTCCCAGGTACTTCCCACATGGGCCCCCTATCCATAGAGTAGGGGATGAGTCAGTCACTCAGGTTTCTCCTAACCCAGGTTTCCCAGGATCCAGTGGGGTGTGGGATGGGCTTATCCAGATACCTGCAGCTTCTCCAGACACTCACAGATTCTCCAAGGTGTGGCTGGTTGGTTCTTCTGGTCCTCACTGACTGCTTGTGGAAGAGTCCTGATGGCCGGTATGCGCACAGGGTCTAGGCGGGCTACTTCTCCCACCCATGCTGGCTACCCATGGGAGAGTCCTGATGGTGGCCAATGTTTTTATCTTTGATTCATTTTGATTTTAATTTAGTGTACAGTGAGAAGCACAGCTAAAGTTTCAATCTTCTGCAAATATTTATTCAGTTTTCCCAGCATCACTTGTTGATTAGGTTGTCTTTCCTCAATGTATTCTTTTGGAACCTTTGCCAAATATCAAATAGTTAAATGTGTCAGGGAGGGTTTTTGTATCCTCAATCCTGTTCCATTGATCCACATGTCTGTTTTTGTCCCATTACCATGCCTATTTATTAGTATTGCTTTGTAGTATAGCTTGAAGTCAGGTATTACAAATCCTTCTGCTTTGCTCTTGTTGCCCAAAATTTCTTTTGCTATTCTGGGCCTCATCTAGTTCCATATAAATGTTAGAATCATTCTCTCCAGTTCTATAAAGTACACTGTTGGTATTTTCACTGAGACTGCATTGAATCTGTATAACACTTTTTGGGAGCATGAATATTTTGACAATATTGGTTCTACCTATTCAGGAGTAGGGAACCTCTTTCCATTTTTAGACATCCTTGTCAATCTCCTTCCTTGTCCTGGTCAATCTCCTTCATTTTCTTAAAGTTTCTGTGAATGTTAATGTTTTCATAATTTCTTTCTCACCAAGAAAGAAATTGGTGTACACGATGCTAATGATTTTTGTACATTGATCTTGTAACCTGCTACATTCCTGAAGTTGGTTATTAATTCTTATAGTGTTTTGGTGGAGTTCCTGGAGTCTTCTATGTAGTGTATCATGTCATCTGCAACTAATAGTAATTTGAGTTCTTTCCTTTCTCTTTTTATCCTTCTCTCGCCCAACTGCCCTAATTAATGTTTCAAGTAGTGTGATGAATAGAAATGGCTTATCTACTTAGTTTATTCTTTCAAAAAAGTTCTTTGACTCATTGATTATTTTGTATTTTAAGATTCCATTTCATTAATTTCTGCTCTAATCTTTATAATTTCCCTACTTAATTTAGTTTGGGCCTAGATTTTCATTGTTTCACAGATATCTTAAGATTCCTATTAAGGTTATTTTTTTAGCTTGCTTTATTTTCCTAATGTGAACATTTATTGCAGTGAACTTTCCTTTTAGGATTCCTTTCAGGGTGCCAGAAGTTTTGGAGATTAGCATTGTCATTGTCATTAACTTCCAGAAAATTTTTAATTTCTTCTTTGATTTTTTTCTTCTGGCTTACTCTTAATTTTCCAGGTGCTTCTATCTTTTCTGTGATTTCTTCTGTAATTCTATTTTCATTGCACAGTGATCCAATAGCACTCATGAGGTAATTTCAGTTATTTAATATTTACTTAAGCAGATTTAATGGAGTAGTGTATGATCTGTTTTGGGGAAAGTATCCTGTACTGCAGAAAAGAATGTGTATTCTGTTGTAGAAGGGTAAAATATCCTGAAGATACCTATTAAATCCATATGTTCAAGGGTGTGGTTCACCTCTGATATTTCTTTATTGACACTTTGTTTAGTTGAGCTGTCTCTTTATAAAAGTGAGTTGTTAAAAAGCCCCATCATGAATGCATTAGTATTCATTTGATTTTTATTTTCAGCAGTATTTGTTCTATGAAGATAGGTGCTCCAGTATTCGGTGCATACATATTTATAAATATTATCTCTTCTTGTTAGATTGCTCCCTTAAGAAAAATGTAGTGATCTTTGTCTGTTCTAATCAGTTTTAGCTTGCAGTTTGTGCTTTCTGAGATTAAAATTACTATCCTGCTTGTTCTCAGGGTCCTACTGCCTGAAATATTGTTTCCTACCAATTAATTTTTAGTCTATGTATGTATTTTGGATTTGATGAATTTCTTGACTACAGCAAACTCTTGAATTCTGTTTTTTGATCCAGCCTGCCAGTCCATTTTTTAAATTGGAGAATTGTGGCCATTAACATTGAGGGATATTACGGAGATGTGTTATTTATTATCATTGCATTCTTTCTCTGTTGGTGATTCCTCTTTTTTTTCCTCCTGTCATTTTTTTGCTTGTGCATTGACCTTTCTTGAAGTTTTTGCTTAATCTGGGTTTTTAGCCATATTAATTTCATTGCTTTTGTCTAGGATAATGCTGAGTATTTTCTGGAGTCCTTGCGTCATTATCATAAACTTCTTGAGCTACAGTTTTTCATGCAATGTCCTTATTTCTCTATCTATTTTGAAAGAATGCTTTGCTGGGTAGGTTCATCTAAGTTGGAAGTTACTTGCTCTTAAGGCTTGAAATACTTCAGTCTCTTCTAGCCTTTAAAGTTTGTGTTTAGAAGTCTGCTGTAATCGAATGGTTTTAGCTTGATATGCAATGTTTTGGTTTTTTCTCTGACTGCATTTAAAATTCTGGGTTGTTTTGTTTCATTTGATATCTGACAACTTAATAAGGATACATTACCAGTCCTGGTGTCAGCACCTTTAATCAATCCCAGCCCTTGGAAGGCTGAAGCAGGTGAATAACCAGAAGTTCAAGGCCAGCCTGAACTATCTAGCAAGTCCCTGTCTCTCAAAAAAGAAAATAAGTCTTGGTGAGTACTGAAAGCCATTCCTGGACATTATTGCAGTCCAGAAAGTTTATATTTAGAATCCCATAGAAAAGTTTTTGGAATTCTAGGGAGTTAATTCCAATCTACCACTAACAGTGTAATGCATGGTGAGAATAAAGACACTAAGGCATATTTTAGGTGTGTGGAGCCAAAGGGGTCCTAAGGCCAGCTAGGGCAATGGTTAACCAGAACAAAGGCCTCAACCCAGGGCAGAACCCAGGTTTTATCAATTCAGGAAAAGGAGCATGACTCAAGGATGAGTGACTGTGAGAGTGGTGGGAAATATGTGAGTGCCATGAGCACTGCAAAATGGGCTAGTTAGGTAGTCTGAAACCACCTCTGCAATGTGCAGAGAGGATATTCACAAAGAGTAGTTTGAATAACACAATTTGAAGCAGTATCTAATGTTTTAGGGTCAGTGCTTCAGCTCTCATGTATAATCTTTTATGTCCTAGGAAGTCATAGTCTCTTGTCTTGCGGCTCAATCTCAGCCCACAGTGTGGAGCATGGCTCTCCTTGCCCACCTCACACATGCTTCTTGGGGGCTACAAGGCAAGGCAACACTGCCCTGTCACCTTGCTTCAAAGACTACACATCAGCACCTCAGCTAGACAAATTTACATTGGTTAAAGCCAATTGAAGACATAAGGAAAAATCCAAGCCAGCTCGGTACATATCAGTATATGGAAATAGGGCCACGTTTAGTGAAAATAGAGATAATTGCTCTTCTTTCAAGGGGAGGCATTCTAGTAGAGGCTCCACAGGTGAGCCTCTTTTTATCATAGTTGTTTGGTGTTCTGTAAGTCTCACTTCCTTGGATATTGAACTCTTGTCTCATATTTGGGAAGTTTTCTGCTGTGATTTCTATAAACATATTAATAATCCCATCTGAGTTATCCTCTAGATTTTCTCTAGTTCCAGTTTACCTTAGGATGGCCTTCTTAGTGTTAGCTAGTAGCTACTGGATAATCTTTTCTTGTTCTCATATTTTTTATGACTTCTTTGACTACTTCTTGATAATTTATCCTTTTGTCCTCCCATTTCAAACACCCATCTTTGCACTGGTCATTTTTGCAATTAATGAGTTCTATACAGATTTTTATTTCAGATATTTCTGCCTGACCTCTTTTAAAGGTTCTATATGCTTTTGAATCTGTCATACATATTTTGAAGGATTTTGGGCAAGTTGTCCAATTTTTACTACTTTCCCTGTATTTGCCTGGAGCATACTGAATGATAAAGCCATGAGTTTTTTATTTATTATCTCTTGAGTTCATCTAATTTCTTCATGTCTTCTATAAATTTTTTGTGGAGTTCTGCTACCTGGCATTTGCTTTCCTCTACATTTGTACTCCCATGCTCCATCTCAGGAGAGTTGGGAGACGGTGGTGTTCTTGTGGTGCCTTCCTGCCCTAAGATCTATGTATATTCATTTTTTTATTGATTACGATTCCATGTAACTCCAGATACTGGTATAGAAAGAAAACCAGTTGTTATCTGCTATTATAGTCCCTTGGCTGTAGTAGTAAATTCGTGGCATCAATGGCATCACTTGACAACTGGGTATTGCCAAACCCCAGGAGCCGCTCCTGCTCACCCCTTAACCAGGACTAAGAAGACTATGATTTCAGTATAGACCCACTACCCGCACAGTAGCTTATAATGCTTCACACCACTAGGTTCTGCTGAGTGTAGGCATGCATGCCATATGTCAAAGGTACCATCAGACCACTTATTTTTCAGGACCATTCCCTGTGACTGTTTCACTCCACTCCCTACCCCAAGCCTGGCCTCCCTTGACAAAATACAAACTGTGAACTCCCTGGTTTGATCCCATATCTCTCAAAGGATGCTAGGAAATGCTACTCAGCTCTCCCCATCTCCAAGCCTAGGACCCAAGGATTCTCTTGCCCAAACTCTGTGGTAGCATCACACTTCAGTCCTGAAATGAAACTCTGCTCCAAAGTATTGGTCTCTTGTTCAGTTAGGTGGAGGAGTTGGTTGTCACCTCTGTTGCACTGCACCAAAGAGACCTAGGAAGCAGACCCTGGCATGTGCTTGTCTCACCAGTCCAGGAATTCCTCCCTGTGCTTGGTGTGCCCACATTAGCTTTTTAAGATGTATTGTTTTAGAAAGGACAGTGAGCTGGGGTAGAGTGCATGCTTAGTGTGCTCATTGTACTTGAGGTGTGGTTTTAATTCCCAGTACCAGTAAATACATTTTAAAGCTATATAAATAAATAGAGGGGATGGTATAAAGTGACTGCAATAGATACTGGGAAAAACTAGGGTTAATGCTCTCCAGAGGGCAGATGAGTTCCCTGAAATTATATGGAAAATTCTATTTGAAATGCATATGTACATGGGGAAGAGGAAGCAGACCCATAGTTTTCATCAGATTATATGACCTTGAAAAAGTTAAATCCCACTGTTTCTTCCTGTTTTCTTTTACAAATGGGTAAGAAGAATGAGGAATTGAAGAGGAAGGGGAGGAAAAGGAACAGGTGGCTAACGGCTCCTTTATAGGCCTTTCCTGCCCTGCTCCAGCTCCCTGCTCCTCCCTCAACTCTCTTCATTGTTTTTGCTCTGTGAGCCATAGACAGTGCTGGAAATTTTTGCTAATCCAACAATAAGGCAGAACAAAAGTTAACTCCTAGAATAGAAATAAGAAACAGTATCTAGCAATACTAGGAAAAATATGATGATTTTCCTTTTTTTGAAGTACTGGGAATGGATCCCAGGTTTCATATATGTGAGGCAAACACTCCCAGCTCTCTTTTGTTTCTTGAATTAACATTTTTTGAAAGCAGGCTTACTTTTCGCATGTATTTGTTTTTAAATTCCATCGCTGAAATTTTTAAAAAGTTTGAAGCAGAACATAAATTCATAATTCAATGACAAGTCTCAAACATTTTTCTGATGATGGGGCAATTTGCATGGAGAATTACCTTCTTCTTAAAATTTCCAGTTTTAAGAGCTACTGGGGTTACCTTTTTGTCATGTTAAGAGACTGAGTGAAAATTACATGCAAAATTGCACAGGGAGAAAGTAAATGATGAATACCACAGAATTAATCACATTTTTCTGATGAGGACAAAGCTGGAGTTGCTGGTAACTTGCTGGCTGTCTTTCAGGCAATTCAGGACAGAACTCAAACTCATGTCTAGCTGGCTCCATATTCTTTCACTTGCATTTTTTGCCTCTGTCCAGGCTCCTTCACACCCTCTAGCAAATAAAAAAAGGAAACATTCCTTGTGGCCTGGGCATTTAGCAGCTCAGTGGTGGAGCACCTGCCCAGCATGTGTGAGCCTGGGTTTCTTCTCCAGCTCCAGTGACTACAATGACTTTAAGGATGACAACAACAATCACAACAAGAACTTCCCACTCTGTGCCTTTGTGCAGTAGGACAGATGCAGCTTTCCTGGAAGAAAGCGAGTACTAGCATTTGATGCATTCCAAAGGACTCTTCCTTTACAGCAGTTCTTCAGGCTGTCAGGTAAGGAACTGCAAGACCTGTTTGATGGGACATGAAATAAAGCCATTTTCTTGAGGCTACAATGTGCAGTAGTCCCAAAATATGAAAAGAAAAAAAAAACACCAACTAAAATCTGCTCTTTGGAGAAGTTGGATTTGGGGTAATATTTCAACCACCACAGAAAGTTTTATCCTTACTTTTTACCATCTGAAGCTCTCTGCAAACTTCACACAACACTTGAACTAAGGACAAAAGCCCGTGTAGAGACCAAAGAGAGAGCCTGAGTAACCTCTCAGACCACCAAGCCTGAAGCACCCAGCATGGAGCCTGGTCCAAGTTTGATACGGGGGGAAAAAAAGAAAAAACATTAGTTCCTTTTTTTTTTCCCTCAAGAGAAGTGAGACTCACACCATTCTGAAAGCTGTTGGTCTGAATCCATGCACTTGGGCACACGCTGCATAGTAGGAAACTGCACTGTGTGGCAGGGAAGCCAGACAGACCCTTCTCAGCGCTGTCTCCTCTACAACCAGCGCTAGAAACTGACCTGGAGGGCTCAACTCATAAAAATTCAGTTGGCACCAAACATACTCAGAAAAGAGGAAAACTGCAAGAAACTCAGTTGATGACAGACCCTAAATGCACATGAAAATGTCTAGGGAACAGTGGTGGAGCGGAACCCCTCTGGCTCTCTGGCATCTCCGGTCCTGTGTGACGGTGACCGTACTTAAAAGAACAAAGTCTTCAAAGTTTAGGGGTCAGAAAACACAGACAGAAACAACTGTCAAATCACGTATTTCTCCAATCTGCACTTAGAAAGATAGGAATGGGCATTTGTAGTGTAGGATGTGGTTGAGGCCTGATTAATACAGTGAAGCAGCACCGCAGCTGCGCAGCCGGCAATGTTGCAGCTATTTCCGGAGCGCGGGAGACCAGTGTTTACCCCAGAGGGCTGCGCGTGAGAGAGCAGGTCTGCCGGCGCTGCGCTTCTTTGCTTCTTCGCTGCCTTTCCTCTCCCCTCATAAGGCAAGAGCAAGAGCGACAGGAGTTGTGGCCCCCTAGCTGGTTCTGCGTGCAGCCCTCCGCACCTGCCCTTCACGCCGGCCTTGGTCTTTGATCCCGACATGTAGTGGTGTTTCGATTTCACAGCAGACACGTGTGGACTGCAGCGGGCTCCCAGTGACTTGAGGTCAGGTCGAGAGAACTGCCTGACAGCTCTTTGTCTTCCACAGTCCTTTGCCTGCCAAAAGCAGTGTTAACCATGCTGGCCTGCAAGGGGCAGGAGCTCCCTCACCCTGGTTTGTGGCTCTGGGTGTGTATTTCCATGCCACTCTTTCAAGGTAGGTTTTATTTCTGTTTGCTTCCCATGACATTTTTAGCTCTGTGTATTTGTTCTCTTCTGCCTGACTGAGCAGTCCGGAGGGTCCGGGTTAGTGTGCAAAGCACAGGAGAAGCACAGCTGCCCAACTGCTGGCAAAATCCGGGCTTCATTTGTGAGATGCATGAGTCAGAGGAGAGCCTGGGGTTGCGGTGTGGAGAGATGTGAAATATACCCTAAATCACAGTTTATTTTTCTAATTGGAATTTTTTCCCAATTAGAGTATTGTAAGAATGATAGGGCTTTCAATCCATCTCTGTTATGGATATATTCCATCTATGTGATTATTATGATAGCAAATAGGATGTTTTACATTTTATATTTTTATTTTTTGCAAAAATCTGTTTCAGATCCATTTGTTAACACTCTAAAACTAGGGATCAAATCATGGTCGCTGTAACCCTGAGCTGCTTCTCCAAGCCCCTTCAACTTACCTATTAATCTTTTTTAAAATTTATTCATTTATATATTTATTGTAGTAGGGGGGATTGAACCCATAGCCTCTGCACTAAGCTACATTCTCAACTTTTTATTTTAATTCCCCCCCTCCCCCAAGACAGGGTCTTGCTAAATTGCCCAGGCTGGCCTTGAACTTGTGGTCCTCTGGCCTCAACCTCCCAGAGTAGCTCTTCATTTAGCAGTGTAACTGTTGTCCCGTTCATTTTTGCATGATGAATTTTTGATTCCTTTGTTTCCTTCCTTTCTTTTTTCTTTCAAAGTACCTAATGTCTTTGAGTAATTCGTGGAGTCATGTTTCAGGTGTTGAATTTGAATTCTCAAGGGGAAATGTAGGAAGTGTATTTAAGCGGGTATTCATGGAATGAATTGTCATTGAAGGCCAGTGACTTACCTTGAATGTTCTATGTTGGAAATAGCACAAAGGATTGTCTAGAATTTAGTAACTGAAAACGTTGCTATTTAAGAACCAATGTTGAATTATTTTAAAAAGATTTTAAGTAGTTTTGCTTTTTAAAACCTTACAAGTCTCATAAATCTTTAAAATGATTCAATTTTGAAGCTGACTTTCAAAAGCAGCCCAGCTTGGAAACCCTGGCCACGGACCGTGTCTGTCCCGCGCTGCCACCCAGAGGGCAAGGCCGCAGGCTCCAGACCAGAAAGTTACTTCGAGCTGCTTAAAAGCTTTTCCTCTCTCCTCTCCGCCACATTTTTCTCTTTGATCTGGCGTTTCTCCTGAGTGACAGACATACTGCTTTGTATCTTAAAAGTAAAAAGGAAGAACGGAGGTCAGGGAGGAGAGAGAACCCCCTCCCCGGTGGACAGAGGGCTGAGTGGCTGGGCGCCAGGGCCAGTAGTGCGGAGGGGAGCCGGAGGGCGCCACCAGCGCTCACTCCCGCCCTCGCCCGCAGGCGGCGCAGGGAGCGCTTCCGAGGAGCGGCTGTTCCACAGGTTGTTTTTCCGCTACAATCGGTTCATCAGGCCCGCGGAGAACGTGTCCGACCCGGTCACCGTGCACTTCGAAGTGGCAATCACGCAGCTGGCCAACGTGGTGAGTGCAAGACACCAGCCGACCGCAGGGCCGACGACCCAGGAGCCGGGCAGTCCCCGCTGTATCCCTGAGGGCAAGTGGCCAACCCGCGATGGCACGCCCAGACATGCATGCGCACAGATCCCTGGGCCACCGCCCTCGGAGTAGGCGGGATTCAGGCCGAGGCGCACACTAGTGCGATCGCTGGCTGCCAGGATCGTCGTCCTGTCCGCCTCCCTGCAAGACGGGGAGCCCAAGCTCTGTCCCCATGTCACACACACACTGCAAAGGGAGGGCTAAGGCCCAGGTTAAAAGCAGGCGATCAGCTCAAAGATAGTTGCCTTAAGTCTTCCATATTATCTCAGTAGAAAATTTGCTTTCTTTCATATATGGCTCCACCCAGCCCTGGGGACAAAACAGCAGGAAATTTGAAATTCCTTCACCCCCATACTGAGTGAACTCATGGATTTTACACTAAGCTGAGTCTCGAGTCCTCTTTGTGTGTGTGTGTGTGTGTGTGTGTGTGTGTGTGTGTGACAGAGACAGAGACAGAGACAGACAGAGAAAGAAAGACAGAGAGAGACTGTCTCTAAGTCATTAATTTGCTCAGGTTGGGCTTGAATTTGAGATCCTCCTGCTTCAGCCTCTCAGTGTTGAGATTACAAGTGTGAGCTGCTGTGAATATATTTTTTAATAGGTTGTGACCATGTTTCAAGGCAAGTAGGACAGATATAGGAGAAATAGATCTCCCAACGTGCTAGATGTCAGATAGGCTGAGTTCATGTCTTTCCCCAACTCAAGATGGAATTCTAAGGACCATCTGAGGTTAAGAGTAGGAAAGATTTATTGAGCTATCATTCCTGAGAGACAGGAAGGGATCAAAATGTGTTGCCACAAAGGTCATTTCTCTTAAGAATGTTTTATAGAACTAAATAATGAGGTGGGTACCAAATTACAAGCTGGGTCAAACTATAATCAACCAATAGGATTAGTGTATAGTCACTTAGCTAATATTGATCCACTAGGGAAGCTGGGCACATAGCAATGGTACAGGAAAAAAACAAAGGCATTTTGGGGAAGGAACAGGTCCAGATGCTCTGGTCCTGGGTAACCGATGCCTAGCGGAACTCACTGGACCAGGTGTTACCAATTACAGGATGACTCAAAGTCACTGCTGACCCCTTAGAGAAGCAT
>PVJX010021078.1:0-32410 GCA_004027295.1 Dolichotis patagonum
ATCTTTTTTATCTGTTCTGTGGTTAATGAGCCTTTTGGTTGTTTCCAAGATATAGCTATTACAGATTTGCTGCTATAAACATGGGTGCACATATATCACTGTAGCAGGACACTGTCAATGTTTCTAGGAAAATACCCAGAAGGGGAATAGCTGGATTAGATGGGACTTCCAATCCTAGTATTTTGAAGAATCTCCACATAAATCTGAAAGAATAATAAGATACAAAATAAAAAATAGATATTGTAATAATGGAAAAAAAGTACTCAAAAGGATATTCAGATAGGGGAAAGCAACCAAGGAAGACAGGAAAAGATTATATGTATATTGGTAAACATATATAAATGTATGTATGTATATATACACTCAATAGATAACTATACTACTAATCTCTGTTACTTCATCTAAAAGAACAGTTTGTGCTGTCATTATTTGATTGATTATATTTGTGCCGAGATTTTATACCCTGAACAACTAACTCTGAGATAACAATATGCAATATATATACTAGTGTTACTTCCCTACTTTTTTCCTTTTTGAAATTCTGTATCATTTCTATCTTTTTTTCTGTTTTGATTTTTAAAATTAAGAAAAGTTAATTAAAAAATAAAGTTATTTAGGAAAATACAAAAAAACTATTAATACATATTCTAACAAATCTCAAAAAAGTATATAAAGTATATATATATATGTATGTTTTATGCGTGAATATGTATGTATGTTTATGCATAAGTGTTAAATATATGAACTGAACACTGTGTTGTACCTGCATACTACCTACAGATGTAGGTGCTTGTCAATAACAGTGTAAGAAAGGTAAGTGGGAGCAAAGTTTTCTTGAAGCAATGATGGCAAGTGTCATTTTTAATCTCCAGGAACAAATAATGCAAAACAATGACAGTAAATAAAAGAAAGATAATCAGTAATAGAAATATATACTTGCTCTCTTAAAAGTTTCAGCCTCAGGACAGAAACAGTTATAAAATGTTATAAAAAGCAGTTGGATAAAAATATACATAGATGCAATATGTATAATGGCCATACTGCAAAACAAGGGAGAGAAAAGAACTGTATCCGAATACTCTCTCCATATAGTACAGAAATTGAATTAGTATAACTCTGAACCTGAACCTGATAATTTCACCTAAATATAGTGTGAAAAAAGGGGAAAAAAGTTTAAGATTGTTAAAAAAACTGAAATGATGAATTGATTGTGAAAAATATATAGAAAAAGCTTCAAAAATAAAACATGTAGCCAGTCATGCAACAGCAGATATAATTCTGATCTGCAATAAAACACACCATTTTAATGTATTAAAAATCCATTCAAAAACACATACTACAAACCAGATTTAAGAAAAAAAGTATAACATAGTACGATATAGGCAAAACACATTTGAAATTCACACAAACAATATAAAAGCATGAAATAAGGTATTCATAAAATAAAACAGCAAACATCAGATAACTGAAGTGGCTGTACTAGCCTCAGAAAAATGTCAAGGGTGGAGATGAAGGGGAACATTTCATAATGAATAATGTTCAACTCCATTAAGGCTGCATAACAAAAATAAACATGTTCACCCTCTGAGAAGGTCTAAAATATTGGATATCAAAACATAAAACTAAAAGGTAAAATAGGAATTCAACAATAGTTTCACACATCATTATTCTATTTTTAACAAAGTACAGAAAACAGACTGAAATTATCAACAGAGAATTTGGAGTTACAGAGTATGGCAACCTTTCTCCAAATGTCCTCATGAGAGTGACATTGTCTTTAAATCCTACATGGCAATCCCTACATGCCATCATGATGCCCAGAGAAGACAGGATGACCTGCAATTCCAACTATTAGCATCAAACTTTTGGATGACTGTCCAAAATGCTTCATTGTGAGAGCCAACAACATGGACTCTATGCATTAGATCTGCACATTCCCCTGAGGGAAGGCAAAAACACCATGATGTGTGTGCAAGGCCATATGTATTGTGTGTTGATGTCTATCCACAGCCACAGTCATTGTGCAGGCCCAGCACACTAGTCTGGGGTCCAAGATGTCCTCCTTCTTCCAGCCTTTGGGCATCCCCAATAAAAATCCCCAGGGCTCCATTAAAATCTTGAATGATGTGTAGCTTATTAACATTGGAGACCAAGTGGGAGCCAGCAAAGACACCCTGCTGAACACACTGATCTTCTCCTTCTTCCAGCAGGTGTTTGACAGTAGTGGTGTCTACCTTCCTGAAGGACTTACCACTCTCAATAGAATTTAAAGGGATTCAAATCAAGCAATGTATTTCTTTAACTATAAAGAAATAATATTAGAACTCAATGGCAAAAAGAAATTTAAGAAACTCACAAATAAATAGAAATTAAACATTTTCTTGTGTAACAAATGACTCAAAGATAAAACCAAATAAAAATTAAGCAAATCAGTAAAATTATAATTTAATACTTCCATAAGATTGACAATATTTAAAAACCTTGAGATATACTCACCTTGAAAAACAGAAGATTCATATTAATAAAAGTGGTTAGGAAAATGCAGACAATATCTCCAATCAGACTAAAATAAAAGATTACAATAGAATATTGTCAAGAATTACATACTAAGCAATACATAATATGAACAAAATCGACTGGTCTCCAGAAAGTCAAAGATGTGATATACAAACAAGAGGAACCAACAATTTTAACAAATCTATTCAAAATGAGCAACAAACAAAAAGCTACTTCATTATTTGAATTCCATTCCTTTGAGAAAATGTCCAGAATTCACAATTTAATGGAAGAAATGAGGTTTGTTTGCCTCACTGTTTCACTGTGTTTAAGTCTTGGTTGTCTGGTTCCAAAGCAGAATTGAAAGAGTGAGACCGCCTGGCTAGGAACTGCTTTCAGCATGCTATCCAGGAAACAGAGAAAGAAGGGAAGACCTGGACAAGTTTATCCTTATTTCTGACAGAGTTATAGTCAATTGCATGTAGATATTCTATTTTCTTAATCCATCTCTTGATGAGCATGTAGACTGTTTCTAAGGTTTAGCTATTGTAAACTGTGCTGCTATACATGGGTATACTTGTACTACTATGTTGTGGTGACTTTAACTCTTTTGGGAAGATGCTGTACCTAGAAGGGGAATAGTTGGTTCAAGTGAAACATCTATAGTTTTACTTTTTTGAGGAATCTCTCTACTGATTTCCTTAGTGACTGCACCAATTTATACTACCACTAACAATAGAGAAGTGTTCCTTTTCCCCCACAGCCATGCCAGCATTTGTGATTGGCTGAATCTTGATAACTGCTATTTTTTCTGGAATAAGACGGCATCTCAATATTTCTTTAATTTGCATTTCTAAAATGATTAGCAAAGTTATGTGTTTTTTCATGTGCTAATAGGCCATTTATACTTCTTCTGAAACATGTTCATTTATTCATTTCAGATGTACATTTTTGTATGAGGTCTTTAAATTTGTGGGGTCTAATTTTTGGAGTTCTTTATATAATGTAGTTATTAATCTTCTGTATGAGGAGTAACTTAGCTAAAAATATTCCACATCTTGTCTCTTCACTGTACCAGTTTATATATCCATCACCAGTAGTGAAGGGTTCTTCACTCTGTTGGTAGTTTCTTGTAGAAATTTCTAATTCAGTGTGATATTTTTTGTTGATTCCTTGTAATATGTTCTGTGCTACAGGGTTTTTTTTTTTCAGAATACCTTAGCTGATACCTTCATCTTCAAGAGTTTGAGTCTTGAAAAATACTACCATCCAACAGCGTCTTAGTTACTTTTCTCTCTCGTTGTTGAGATAAAATAATTGATGCCCAAAGTTAGGGAAGGAAAAGTTTATTCCTTACCAGTTGGTGGTTTCAGTTAATTCTCAGCTGGCTCCAAGCAGCAAGGTGGCATGGCAGGCCACCATTCATGGCCAGCTGCAAACAGCAAGGCATGAACCAGAGAGAAAGAGAGAGAGAGAGAGAGAGAGAGAGAGAGAGAGAGAGAGAGAGAGAGAGAGAGACTTTCTTCTCACCCTTACATCATATCCTGGCTCCACCCTAAGACTGGTGAAACAGTCTCACCACCAATCTGAGAGCTAGAACCAATCACAAATGCTAGATTTGGTTGTGTCTGTGATTGCATGAGGCTTGGGACAGGTCCACAGGAACACAAACCACAACATTCCATCCCTGGTTCCCCAAAGACTAATGCACATCCTTTATACAAAAGGCAATTTAGTCCATCCCCAAGAGTTTCGATGGTCCTAACAGTTTCAGAATTGCTGAAAAGTCCCCCAAATCTTGTCTGAGATTTATGGACAACTCTTAACTGTAACCCCCTGTAGAAATGAAACAAGGTTAAACATTTCCAAAATGCAAAAGCACAAGATAAACATTACCATTCCAAAAGTTACAAACAGGGAATATCAAGGATTGGAACCAAAACAAGTCCAAATTCCAGCAGGGCAAACATTAAACCCATATTCAGCATTTGAAGCAATCTGGTTGCCAGTTCCAAAAGGCTTGTATGATTCCACCTTTAAGGCATTTCCAGGGCTTTCAAGCTCCAGCAGCTTCTCTCCTAAGCCCCTCTCTGCTCAGTTTTTGCAGCTTTCCTTGGATGAACCATGTGTCTGGCTTTTTCAAATTTTTGGGGTCTACATTTCCATTTTGGCTTCACTCTTACATCTTTACATATTTCCCTCTCAGGGGCCTCAAGGCCTTTTGCAATTGGGGTGGAAGTGACTCCCAGGAGCTAATGCACTTGGCCAATCTGAATCACAAGGCACCAAAATGTTAAGAGTTTTCTGGTGCAATAGAGAAGCGAGAAGAAAAAAAATAGGTTTATTGAGGAAAGCAGCACACAAACCATGGCAGTTGGGCTGTCTCCTTCAACCAGATATAGAGAGGCAGAAGGTTATATGACCTCTGATAGGAAGTGGCGCATGGAGCAGACATTGATTGGAGGAACTGATTGGAGTTTTCTTTGCATGCACACAGGAAAGAGAGTTGCAATTAGGGCTGAAGAAGAAGAAGGAAGTGGTAAGCATTCCCACTTTGGTGTTCTGCCATGTTAGACCACTGCCATATTTATACAATAATTTATACCAGGGCAAGAACCTTTCAGACACAGCTATCACAGGCAGCATAAAATCGTTAATGAAGAAAGAACTATGTTTTAAGCATAAATATTGTATTAATAGACTACTCATCATGAATATATACAATGAGATGAAGAATGTACTTTATAAGAGAATACATTCAAGTAACATACAGTATACTATTAAGTATATAATGTACAGTTTTTTTCTACATGTCTTTTTACTTAAATATAGTCAAAGATTTTCCTTATTTTTTAGCTGAAGTCATTATTTTGGATTTAATGAAGGCCTTGTCATGTATTTGCATGGAATTATTTAAGAAAATTTCAGTTCCTGAATTCACATTTGTGAACCTTAAAATATTTTTCTTTATTCTTTTCATTTGACTTATTAATTGCTCCACTGAAGGATATGAACACTAACACTGTTGTCCCAATTATATGTGTGTAAATATAAATATAAATATAAATATAAATATAAATATAAATATAAATATAAATATATATATGAAATACAGGGAAGTGAGACAAAGAAGAAATAGACAAAGCAATAGAATTAAGATATGTCATGTACATGTACCAACTTCCATAATGCTATCAAAAGCTTCACAATCTCAAGATAATTATATATTCAATAAAACTTTTATTGATTTAGCAATGAAATTACTTAGAAATCCAAACATATGATTATAAAACTTATAAGCAAGTAGAAAAGACCTGAAATAGCCAAAAGTTCTTGGGAAAAAGAATAATACAATTGTAATGCTGGATCTTAGAGTTCCATTGCACAGAAGAATTGATGAACTAAGCAAAAATCAACAAAGAAAAATCATAGGTGAACCAAAACTTCAAACAAATGGACTTAATAGATTGATAAAGACGGTTCCAGTAAACAACAGAGTTTATATTCTTTCCAGTAGCACATGAGTCTTTCTTTAAGGCAAACTACATAGTAACCCATAGCGCATGTTTAAGTAAATGTAAAACAACCAAAACTGTTCCATGCATATTATTGGATCATAGCATACTGAGACTAGAAATTAATGACCAAAACTCACAAAAATAGTGCAGTTGCATCAAGATTAAATTATAGACTTTTAAATAATTATTAGACATGAATGAAAAGAATGAAGAAATTAGTTTCCAAAATCAAACAGCAATGATAGTAAGAGATACTGGAACTCATGTAATCCAATGAAAGAGAATATAAGAGAACAGTTTATATAAGTGAATTCCTACATTAGAAAAACAAAATGCACTCAAATAAATTATTACAAGCAGCTGAGTTAGTAATATTATAAGTTGTCAGATAGGGCAAGGCTTTGGAAGGAGCAAGAATAGAGGACCAGATATCCTATGACTTTGGAGGAGACAAACACCTCACTCTGGGCCAGATCCCAAAACAAAAGTCAAAATGAATGCAACCACACCCTAAGTATAAACATCAGGGACTGAAACTCTAATAGGTTTGGGTCACATTGAGGGAGCCAAGAGCCACCACCCCAACTCCCTACATGAAAAGTCATCGCTCCATAAGAATGCCCACTTACTATGTGATTTCTTCATCATTTGTCCCTGATTTAGTCAATTTTAACTGAACAATTAAACTTATTGATTGATCATAGTTCTGCCCTACCACATGCCTGTCTGCCTTGCAAGTTCCCAGTTTTCCCCACCTGGGACCCATTTCATGAGGTGATTTTACTCTACAAAATCCCTAGAAAAGACAGACTTTGGTAACCCACTCAGGAACTCTTCTGTCTGTCTCGCAGACAGAAGATTTCTGTCTCTCAATAAATGTATTCTGCTTTTAACTTTTGTTGTTCCTAAAATCCATTATTCAATTCTTCAAGTTTCATTCCCCTATATCCAAATGCCACAATTATGTACCTAAAGCTCTTTAAAAAGCAACAATCAAAACACAAAACTAATAAAAGGAAGACAATTATAATCATGGCAGTGGATAATAAAATTGAGACAAAAACAATACAAAAAAATGAATTGAAAAGCTGTTTCTTTGAAAGAGTGACACAAAAATTTTAAGTAATCCAGTGAGTCAGTGAAATTGAAGAAATGATTTAGAAAAAAACAATGACATTTAAAAGAAGTCCAAGTTTCACTGGATTCACTGCTAAAATTTTACAAGGAAATTATGACGGTCTCACATCAAATTCTTTACTGAAATTGAAAGGAAGTAGTACTCTAAAACTTGTTTTTGGAGCAAGCATAATTCTGCTTACAAAATGAAAAGAGGACCCAACTGAAAAAGAGAACTATTATAATTAATAATCTTAGATGAGGAAATTCTCAACAAGATACTGGCAAACAATGCAGCAAATCAAGAAAAAGATTACACATCATGATTCAATATGATTTATTCTAGGAATGTGAGGATGAATTAACATTTATAAATCAATAAATATAATTCTCCAAATAAGGGAAAAAACAGACAAAACCCGTATGATAGTTTTGATAGATGAAGAAAAAGCATTTAACAAAATCTAACATCCATTCATGATAGTAACTCTCAAAAAAATAAAAATGAAAGCTGTCTTTGACAAACCAATGCCGTCATTACACTTAATGGAGAGACAATGAAAATTTTCCCTTTAAACTCAGGAACATGGCTTTATTTTATTCAGTTTCATTTGTTGTTTTATTTTATTATGTTCTTTGGTATGGACAGTTATTTTGAAGGTAGCATGGGCCATTATGGTGACCAGAAAATGGATAGATATCACATATTCATGAATATACAAAAGCAACATAGTTAAATTGGCCATACTACCAAACTGTTATCTAGGTTTAAAGCAATTTCAATCAAAATAACAGTGACATTTTTACAGAATTGTAGAGAGCATAACTAACCTTTATATGGAACCAAAAGACACCTAGATCAGCAAAAGTAATTCTGGGAAACAAGGATAAGGAAGGAGTCATCACAATTCTGGACCTCAAATGAAGCTACAGAGCTACAGTGATTAAAAATAACACACACAGTTCTGAAAACAAAAAACAGACTGTGGACAAATGGGACAGAAGTGAAGATAACAACTCCATACACTGTCAGTAATGCTATCTTTGATAAAGGGGAGAAATATATTTGCTGGAGGAAATAGAGTCTTTTGAAAATGGTGCTATTAAAAATGGCTATCCATATGCAAAAGATTGACTTGTGACCCAAATCCCTCATTATAAAATCAAAATCAGTCAAATCTCAATAATAGAGCAGAAACATTTAATCAACTTGACAAAACAAGGAAAATTCTTGCATACTTAGGCATAGGTAAAGACATTATGATAACACCCCATTTGCACAGGAAATAATATCTGAGATTCAAGAAAGTTGATCTCATTAAAATAAAGACCTTTTGTAGAGTAAAAGAAAAACAAAATGAAGAGACTGTCTACAGAATAAAAAAAATTGTCAACTACTCTTCATAGAAAGAAATAATAACAAGAATATATAAAGAAATCAAAATAATCAGACACCCAGGAATGCAGGGATGGTTCAACATACACAAATAAATGAAATATATCATATCAGCATATTAAAAGACAAGAATCAAATGATCATCTCAATAGATTCAGGAAAAGCTTTTAAGAAAGTTCAAAACTCCTTCAAGATTAAAAACTCTACAGAAAATCAGAATAGATGGACTTTATCTCAATGTGATAAAAACCATCTATAGCAAAAGAACAGCCAACATCATAATAAATGGACAAAAACTGAAAGCTTTCACTCTAAAATCTGATACTAGTCTAGGATATCCACTAACACCACTCTTAGTCAACATTGTTCTGGAAATATTAGAGTAATTAGAAAAGATAAAGCAATAAAATGAATAAGAATAGGAAGAAAAAAAGTTATATTATCATTCATGGAAGAAATGATACTAAACACAGAATACTACTAAAACTCCACCAAAAGACTTCCAGATTTAACCACCAAAATCAGTAGCATTACTGGATAAAATGAAGTACTCAACAACAATAGCATTCTTGTACACAAACACAACTCACTGAGAGAGAAATTAGGGAAGCCACACCCTTCACAACAGCACCCAAAAGAGAAAATACATTGGAATCAGTCTAACAAGAGATGTTAAAAAAAACTATATATTTTAAGTTACAGTATTCTGAAAAAGGAGATCAAAGATGATATCACAAAATCATAATATGTCCCTTGCTCATGGACAGGAAGAACTCAACATTGTGAAAATGGCCATAGTTCCAAAACTTTTTTACAGATTTAATGCAATCCTGATGAAAATACCATTAATGTATCTCATAAAACTAAAAAAAACACCCTCCTAAAATTCATTTGGAACCAGAAGAGTCTTAGAGTAACAAAAACAATTCTGGGCAACAAAGGTAAGGCTGGAGGTATAGCATTCCCTGACTTGAATTATTTTACAAAGTTATAGTAATCAAATCAGCATGGCATTAAAAAAAACAAAACTGGGGATCAGTGAACAGATTAGAATATGCTACCACCATTAATACATTAATACATTAATACATCCAGCAACCTACTTAATAGCCAAAAATGTTCACTGGAAGAAAGATCACATTGAGATCCCAGCCTTTTCACACAAATGAGCTGTATTCTTGGACTATGGGGGAAGAGAACAGAAAATGACCAAGAAGAAAGCCCTCCCTACAAATCAATCCCATGAACAGGCCACTGGAGAGACAGCAAGACCTCAGCCCTTTCTGGTGTGTGGATTGGAAAACAATAAGAGCCAAACATCCCCACCTAGGAGTGATCATCTGATCCAGAGCAACACAGGCTGCAGTGATAGCTATTTGGCTAGAATGCAATTTGCTGTTTGTGGTGTTTGGTATTTCACTGACTTTGTAGGTCTAGGGCTGAGGTCTGAACATGTATTCACAGGATAAAGGGTAGACTGTGTGGCACCTAGGGGGGATCTCCTTCTGAAGGTGGTAGCCACTGTTAAATCTCTATCATTTTGTTTTGAAGTCCTGTATCACTTTCATTTGTTTGTTGTATTGGGTTTTATTCTGTGTTGTTTTATTTTATTCTGTTATAGCCAATGGCATGGGCAGCTATTTCAAAGATAGCAAGATACAGTATGGTAGCCATTTTGAATTAACTATTGTCTTGTTTTGAAATCCTTTATTGCATTGATTGCTTTATTTTTATTGGTTCTATTCTATTCTATTTTGTTTGATTTTTCTATATCTGAAGGTATCCTCAGCTATTTTGATGACAAAAAAAGGCATTATGGTAATCATTGTTGATTTTGTATTGTTTGAAGTCCTGTGTCACCTACATTGGTTTGTTTTGATTTGCTTTATTCTATTTTATTTTTCTTGGTCTTATTCTATTTAAAATTTAGAAAGAAAGATAGCCTCTTTAAATAATGGTGTTGAAAAATCTGCATACCTACATGCTGAAGAGTGAAACTAGACTTGCATCTATCACCATGAACTAAACTAAAACCAAAATTGAACAAAGATCTAAATGTTAAACAGAAACAATAAATCTACTGAAAGAAAAATTATGTAGAAATTTTGTATACATAGATGTAGGCTGAGACTTCATGAACAGAATGAAACTACATGGGAAATATTTCAAGGAGTCAACAGCTTGGATATCATCTTATTAAAAAGCTTTTGCACATCAAAATATATCACTAACAGTGAAAAGACAACCCACATGTTGAAAAAAATATAACCGATTGTCCTTCACACAAAGGATTTCTATCTAGAATATAAAAAGAACAGAAAAATTCAGATTCCTGAAATTCAAAGATCCAATCAAAAATTGGTATTTGAGATGAATGCATACGTCTCCAATGAAGAAATACAACTGGGAAATACATATATGAAAAATATTCAATATCATTCATCATTTCAGAAATGCAAATTAACACAACAATGAGATTATGTCTTACTCCAGAAAGGATTCCTATCATCAAGAAATCAACCAATAATAAATGCTGCTGGGGCTGTGGAGAAAATGGAACTCTGTTCCACTCATGGAGGGACTAGTGCAACTACTGTGGAAATCAGTAGGAAGAGTCCTCAAAATATTGGTATTAAATATCATACTTGACCATGCTATTTCTCTCCTGCATATCTTCTCAAAAGAATTAAAATCATCATACCAGAGCAATATTTGTGCATCAATGTTTATAGCAGCATAATTTGTAATAGCTAAATCCTTGAAACAACACAAATGCCCATCAACTGAGGAATGGATAAAAAAGTGGTATTTTTATGCAGTGGTATTTTACTCAGTCATAAAGAGGCATAATCTAGAGACATTAACAAATAAATGAATTAAATTTAAGACCATAATCATTAGTAAAATAAATCAGACTCATATGAATGTTGTGCTGTCTGCCTGGTATGAGGAACTGAGAGTAAATAAGATCTAAAATGTACAATAGATACCGTGAAATTTGAAGAAATGTTTCAAAGGGAAAAGAAGAAACTAGGATAGGAGAAAGGGGAAATAAGAGAAAAACATCTGAGTTATACCATTATGTATCTTTTAGTTCATAGAAAAGGAAATTTTGCATTAACAGTGATTGGATAATTTTTATATCTTTATGTTTTACTCCAAGTAACTATTCAGAGATAATAATATGCAATATGTTACATATTCTTATTCTTGTATCATCTTGTTATGAAATTCTATGTTACCTTTCTTCCATTAAAAAACCCACAAAACAACCCAGTTGCTTATACCCACTAAGTACTTTATATATGTACTCCACATTTGGCCTTAACAATGCTTTAGGTGTTTTTCTGCACACGATTTATGAATATAACATATGAAAATAAAGATTGTATATATTGATGGTGGACAAGATTATGTTATGATGAATCTATATATCATGATTAAATCATTAATTGATACACTCATAACTTCACATAAATATAGTTTTCTTGTGGTGAAAAGAGTAAGACCTACAATTTTGAAGAACAACCAATTATTATACAGTAAATTTCTGTAACTTGTCCTTCTTTAGCAACTGAAATTATTTCATTTGAATAAATTTTCCTTTATTTCTACTCTATCGGCTGCTGTACACACTATTTATTTCATTGATGTGTGAATATTTCGGTTTCATATAATTATTCAGAGATGTAGTGTTTGTTTTCTGCCCCTGATTTATTTCACTTGAAATAATATTTTACACATTAATCCTTTCTGCAATGACAGATTTCCTGTGGGTTTTTTAGTTCAAATATATTCCATTACACACACACACATATACAAAGAAACACATTTTCTGTATTCACTCAACAGTTATAGAATATTGGTTGATCTGATTCTGTGGGGGAAATTTGAATAACACTACCGTATACCTGAAAGAACAGGTAGTTTTTGACATACTGATTCTGATATTTTTGGATATGTACCCACAATTAAAACTGGTAAATCACATAGCAACTCTGTTTTAATTTTTTGAAACTTCCAACTATTTTGCATAATTGTTCTAAATTTATATTTCCATTTGCATTAATTTGAATTACCATCAATAGGGAATATAGATTTTTTTTTCCATTCTCTACATCCAAGTCAACACTTTGCTCTTTTGTTTTTCTAATGATTGCCATTCCATCATGTGGAGGTGATAATGTATTCTGAGTTTAATTTTTAAGTACCTGATATCTTGCTTAATTTTCTCATTGCTGAGAAAAAATACGCAACATCAAAATTTAAAGAGGAAAAGGTGTACTTAGCTCACAGTCTGTAGATTTTCAGCTCATAATCTCTTGACTCCAAAGCAGGGTGGCATGGTTCAGGGGCATTTTAATGGTGGTACAAGATACCGAATGCAACAAAAACAAAAAGTGAGGAAGCAAGACTCTGTTTCTGCCTTATATTATAGGAAGTCTACCCACCCTTGGGCAGATGTAACACTCAAATTCCACATTTCCAGCCTTAGAGAATGAACCAGTCACAAACTCTAAATTCAGCCATTTCTGAAAAGCCTGCCCCCATGGCCTCAGGAAGCTTTGAGGAAACATCCGGACACAAACCATAACACTTGGTTTTTACTAATGCTAAGCATTTATTTAGGTGGTGTCTATTGGTTAATTATATCTCTTTTTTTGAGATATGGCTTTTAAGTTTTTCTCCAGTGTTTTCCATCTGATTATTTGTTTAGTTACTATAAAATTATTTAAATTGCTTACATATTTTAGAGAGTAACATTTTATAATGTGTATGATTTTAAATGCTTTATCCAATACCTTAGATTGTTTATTCACTGATTATTATTTCCCTTGCCATGTAGAAGCTTTTTAGTTTGACTTAAAAAACATTTTAATTTTCATTTTTCTTTGTGTGCTTCTGAGGTCATATTCAAGAAATAGTCATTTCTCAGCCCAATGTCAAGAACCATTTTTAGATATGTTTTCATTTAGCAATTTTACATCTTATATTTATATTAAATCTCCACTTTACTTAATCTTATTTTCTCTGTATTTTTGTGAATTTAAGGTCAATTTTTCTTATTCCCAGGAGGACCTCTTTTTTTTCCAGCAGTATTTTGTTGAAGAGTCTCTTCGTATCAATGGTATTTCTTTGAAGTTTTGTTTAGGACTAACAGCATAAAGATATCATTTTTATTTGTGTTTTTAACTTGTACAAAAAGTACAAGTTAAAAAGTACAAAAAGTACAAAAAGTCAATAACACGCTGTTTGACTTACTTCAGTATGCTTTATAATATGATATGTTTGTCAGGCATTTTGTTGGCTGCAGTTTTGTCTTGCTTATGTTTTCTTGACTATTTGGGGGTTATTTATGATATGTTATCTTAGAAATAGTTTTTATATTTTTAGGAAATTTATTTTTGAATATCAAAATATATTTCACTGAATTTTTGAAATATGAAGATTTCTGTAAGTAATTTGGGCATTTTAATATCATTTAATTTCTGATCTATACACATGGGGTACATTCTCCCTAACTGATCTGCTTTAATTTCTTTTATCAATATTTTATAATTTTCTGGTCACAGGTATTTATCTTCTAAATTAAACAACTTCCTAAATATTGTACTTATTCTAATGTTATAAAAGGAATTTTTATTTCATTTTTAAATATTCATTTCAAAATATAATAAATAGCATTGAATTATACATGTCAATTTTATATATTGAAACTTTAAAATTATCATTAGCTATTAACTTTTTGTAGTAGAATCATTATAGCTTGCTGCTACTGTTGAGGGTTTTTTGCCAGATTTATATGGAAAATCATGAGAATAGAGCACATCAAGTTGATTTAAAATGTGGGTTTTTCCAGAAAGGAAGCTTCAGTAAAGTTTTGGACTGCAAAGATATAGCAAAGGAGATCTTTACTGCTGAGAAGTAATAGGAGAATACAAAAGATGGACCGCGGGCATCTCCCGCCTTTGCAACCTCAAAACAACAAAAGTAAAGACTGCTTAGGGGAGAAATTTACTGATCATCATGTTCCAAAATAGTGGTGGCCTAGGTTCCTCAGACTTGGGTTCATATTCAGAGTGCTCAACAATCCGGGCACTTGAGCCCTACAGCCAAGAAACAGGAGAGTCTGGCTATCACTGCATCTGGCAGCAGACCTTGGCCAGCAGACTTTGTTATGGTGTTACTGGTTTTAGGTGAATGCAGAATGCAAGATTTATGAGGCTAAGAAGCCTTCCATCTAGATTTCAGAAGGGATGGCCAGGCAGTATGCCTCTTAGAGAGCAATATGTGAAGCTGTAAGTAAAAACCAAAGGTGCAATTTGGAGAAGCCAAGATTGTGGATTGTCTGACGAAATCTGCTGTGAGGGAATAGATTTGTCCTAAGAGAGGAGCTGTGGGAGCTATGGCCACCTGAAGTACAATACAATTTGCTGGAATCATGCAAATGCTTTGGAGCTCACAACTTGCTACAGAATGCCTTGGATGTTCCACATGAACTACAGGACATAATGATTGCCCTGCTAGATGTTGGACTTGCTTTGGTCTCATTCCTTTGTATTCTCTTTTTTGTACCTTTTGGAATGGTAATGTTTACCTTGTGTCACTGAATGTTAGAAAGGTTTAACATTTCATTTGTACAGGGACCCACAGCTAATACTTTGTGTTATATCTCAGAAGACTTGGGACTTGAATTTTTCAGTGATGCTGAATATGTTAGGACTGTGGCACTTAGAAAACTAAACATGTTTTGCATACAGGAAGGTATATGAGTCCTTGGGGAAACAGCGATGGAATGCTATGGTTTGTGTCCCCTTCAAAGCCTTATGTGGTCATGAGGAGTGGAATTTTAGAGGTGACTGAATCTAGAGTTTGTGACTGGTTCATTTTCACTAACTGGGATTGATGGCGTGAGTGCTGTACCACCTCTGAGGTGGGTAGTCTACACACAGTGTAAACAAGGAAAAGAGTCTGGTTCCTCCCTTTGACACTTTTACTCTTGCTGCTTTTGCTGTATTCTGCCAATGGGAAAAGTTGCCCCTCTGTCACAGTATTCTGCCTTGAAACTAGTGCATTATAGATTGAAAATTCTACAAATGGTGAGCTAAATAAACTTATTCTTCCTTAATTTTAATGTCAGGTATTTTGTCTCAGCAATAAGAGAAAAGTAACCAGGACACTCAGTAATCACAGTTATCAGAAAATCTGGTTACTAACTAATCCTGATCTACTCCATTGTGATTTTCCAAAATACATTGTTCTTCAAATCTTGAACCTTGACTGCATCAGAAGTTCACCTTCATGCTTTCTGTGGCCCACCAGCACACCCCCAATCAATCTGTACATCTAATAAAAGTCAAAGACTCCATGCTACATGGTCTTAAACCATTATTGGGCTTTAAGGATTCTGGGGTCCCAGGTAACTAAAATATATGTTTTTTTTCCATATTTTATTCCATTGGTGTATCTCTGGGCAGATCAGCAATCCTAAGCCTGGGATCAAATACATCATGTTTTGCCATATTCTTGTTCAAAATATTAGGCTAACATATAGAAAACAGATTAACCAACTGAATTCATGCCAGGCAGTTTATAAATATCATATCATAGTCTCAAGTTCTAAATTTTTTTCCTGTGGAGACAATTAAAATTATTATAAATAATGATTCTATATTATATTCTACTAATTTTTAATAAAACATGAACACTAGATGATTAGTATTTTTGTAACTTAAAAATTTCACAAACTTACACATTTTGATATTTCTTTCTGGTGTTAACAAATATCTTGTTGAAGTTTAGCATTTTGTATTATGAAAAAAAATCACTAAATCCACTCATTTTTAGAAATTTAATGAGCCCAAAGCTATGATTCACTAGGGCCATTCAAGGAAAGTTGTTGAAAAATTAGCAGGAAAGTAGATTGTGAGTATGTAAATGTGCTTAATAAAAATTTTGGAGACAGATCTGTCATAAAGTGAAGCACTATTATAGTGAAAATTCATACTCAAATTCCCAAAACATCTGGCAAGCTAAATAGACTATTTTATTGTAAAAGAAAATCATTACTCTTCCTTAATACATTGATCTCTGTGATGGCGATTCCTCGATTGTATGTTCTATGGAGAAGTGGGAGTTTCACTGTTGTGTGTTCCCTCCACTCATCAAATTCCATGTACACTGTGTGGTTCCCAAGGATTAAAATATTATTCATATATATCTTGAAGTTAAATTTTTAATAATAGCATGAATAGAATGTATTTAGGATTAATAAATTCTTGATAAAGCACCAAGGGAAAAGACAAAGGAAGAATAATCATGTTGAAACTTAGACTTTCTCTCTAGGAAAGACAACAACATAAACCACATGAATGTGAGTACTCTTTACAAAAATTTTTAACATTTGTTAAAAACATATTCAGTGTTCACAGAAACAAAAAAGGATATTTGAAAATAAGATGAGGGTGGGTTCTCAGGGAACTCCTTTGGGCTGAAATTAATTGGACAGACAAGTTCAGCACTTAAACAAACTTAGAATGATCTATTCCTTCTTTATCCTTGTTCCTGTCTTAATAAATTTTTGAAAGGAAAATAAGCAACACTTTGTGACCAACAATATAGCACTTGCTGCACAGGCTGGGAGGAACCCAATCACATCCAAAGAGTGTTACTGGAACCAGGAGAGGTCACGGGCTGCAACCCGCAGGTGCTTGGCCCCTTTGTGACGCATGACAAACTCTACCCAGAAAGCTGCTCGGTCCAGGGGCTTCACTGGCTGGTCATGGTGAATTCTTGATAACCTCATGGCATTCTCTTTATAGTTACAGGGGAAGCAGAAAAATTGGGTTGTTTTCACTGAATGTAAGTATGTGACATAGGTTATTATAGGAGTCAAAAGTCAAACAGATTCTGAAAAAGGTAATTGCAGTAGTTTTGTTAACTTCTTAGAATTTTACAGGTTGAAAAAGACAAGAATGTGTGAAAGAAATATGTTCTTAACACAATGAGCCCAAATGCACATGAAGAAAAATAAAAATGTTCAGTTCTATATGTATGGCTTAATTTTCCTGTTAAAAATTTGATATTGTGTAAACAATATCAAGTGGTATCCAGAATGGTTCTAAAACCACAATAGTGGATGATTTAGAATTATGCAATAATGTCATTTAAAACATCTGTATCATAGCCACTAAACTCTAAATAGTTTGTTTTACAGAAATAGGGAACTTATATAAGTGTTTATGTGTCATTTTATGGGTTCTGAGATCTTTTTACTGTGATGATAGCTCTTTTTCATAATTTTTATATTTATAATTTTTAAAAATCCTTATATCTGTCACCCAGATTGTCACTGAATGAAAATACAAGGGTAGTTTACAATATAGAATATCCAACTGCATATAGTTTGAGTTGGAGAAGTAAAGAAAAATATCATTCCATCATTAGAGTCCCTAACAGAATCACAATAGCAATAAATGTGCTCAGCCACCTTGTCAAAGATAAGGTGGTTGAATGTGTTCAGCATTGCTTCTGCATCTTCTTATGCATTTTTTGCCTGTCCCATGTGGATTTTATCATTGTAGACTTGCAGTTTAATTTTAAGTGAGGGATGATAATTTCCCCTGCCTTGCAATTCTTGCTAAAAATTGTTTTTATGGCTCTAGATTTCAAATGAATTTTTAGGAATATTGTCTCTAGTTTTACGTGGTATGCTAATGATATCTTCATTGGAAATGCCTTAAATTTGGGTACCAGTTTGGGGAGTACAGCCACTTTTACTATGTTGGTACTTCCTACCCAAAAGCAAGGTATAATCTTTCCAATTCCTGATATCCTCCTCCATCTCCTTTTTCTGAATTTCCAATCTTAGCAAAGCACATAACCAGTTGAAATCAGATAAGTGATTCCATAGTAGGTATACTACATTAGTGTTAACTCATTACATTATCAGGAAGTAAAACTAATTACAAAGGTATGAAACAATGCAAATTTACCAGCAGAGTGGAAAGCCTGCTGGATGGAAGGTCAGCCTTCATAAGCAGCAGTACTTACGAAGGAAGGGTCATTGATGACTGTCCTCAAGGCACCCAGCAGGTCTGCACTTGTCATTGTGTTTATATTGATCTCCATGGCAGCTCCTTTGGCCTTCATGTAAGCAATGTTGTCAGGATGATCAGAAAATATGGGCATTCCCACCATGGGGACCCCATGATAAATAGCTTCATAGATCCCATTAGCTCCACCATGAGTGATGAAAGCTTTGGTCTTGGGATGGCCTGGTTTAGGAATAGATTTAGTCTTAGAAATAGGTGTGGATACACAAATAACACATTCAAAGAATTTCAGAGACAGAAAAGGCAAAAGGACTTTTATAAGTCAATGAAGGTAATATTTCTACTGAAGCCGAAGCCATTGTTTCCCTGGAAAGATGTATTTCCAACAGGAGCAGAACCTAGCTCCTTCTTCTCTATAAGGGAGGCCTCACTAAAGGTGATTACATACAATGGAAACTCCCAGGCTGATGAGCTTCTCAACTGAAGATTCTCTTGTAGGAACCAAAGAAAGCACATATCAATAAAATTAATGACCAGTTCTTTATCTCTGCTTTAAAACTGGATTTCAAAGGTGAAATGATCAAGAAGTTAAATGTGTTTAATTCTCTGGCTCTTAAAGAGTTGCTGGGCTCATCTGCTGTCCAAATGCACAGCTTTTCTCTCAGGGTCTTACCAAGAAGGTCATTCTGGGGTATCCAGTCAAACAGCCGAGTATTGGGTCCTAATGTGGCTGTCTCCTTTCCCTGGTATCTCCATAAAACCTGTGGGAGACAGTGATGTAACTGTGCAAGAAAAATAGAAAATCTCTCTGTGTGTTAATGCGGTAGAATTATTTAAAAATCACACAGCCATCATGCTTCAGGTGACAGCTGAGGCAAAGGTACTTTAGTAGTAATTTGTAAACATTAAGATACATAGTTGGACTGTTCACATCTGTTTGTTTGAAAAGGATGTATTAATATTACACTATGGACAATACTATTGGTATTTATGACTTAGTAAGTATACAGCTATTATTTTGATATTAATCATTTAAAAGATATTATGAGTTAGACCATATATGAAAGTAGAAAATAATAAAGAACAGTGAAGTGGCATATAGGGGTTTAAGACATGAAGACAAACATATATGCTATATGATTTATTTATTAAATGTAATTTAGTCATATTTGCTCTCAAGTGTAATACTTGTGCAAAATTTTACATTAGGTTCTCTGAATTTCTATACTTGTGTTTTCTTCCTCCACTCTATGTTTCTTTTCCTCTTTCTTCTTCTTCCATTTCTGTCTTCATGTCTCCCACTCTCCTTACTTTCTTGTGTCCTTCCTCTTTTTCTATTATCCTCTCTTTCTTGCTTGTTTACATTCTTCCTTTCATTCTTTCTTTTTCACTTTCTTTCCTTCTCCTGAATCTCTCCTTCCTTTTTCTTAACTTGGCAGAATTAGTCAGTTTGTCTATATTGCATTTTTAAAAGGTATTTTGCTCAAATTCTAATGAATTTTTGCATTATATTTTTTCCCCTGGGGAACGGTAACCTTTAAGTTAAAACAAAAAGGCAAAAAGCTTTTAAAAAGAAGATGTAGTTATGTCTGCTTTATCTTAAAATGCACATTTAGAACATTGGCTTATATATATTGTATGAAAGTTAACAAATACATAAATTGAAAGAGTTGAGGATTATAATTTCACATTATTTAAATAGCATAAATTAGAAAAATCACACTATTTGGCAATTATGTTAGAATTTCAACTCATTTTAACCTTAGAATATTCAATTGGACAATATAAGGAAATATAGATTTCTACTTTAAATTCAATTTTGACTTCAATAGAATATAAAATGCATAAATGTGGAGTAATTTATTGAGCATTTCTCCTCTATTCAATGTATAATTGGTTTGTTTTTCTGGACCACAACAATAATAACTTTTGTAGTAGTTAGTTCCAGCAAAAATATTTAGAATAGCCTAATATTTTCATCTATGTTCCATTAAACATATGTGATTGCTGAAGTATGTTCCCATAGTAATATCAGTGTGACAGTAATCGGTGTGACAAACAATAACATGTGACTAAACTCCCTATTTTAATGTTATTCATGTTCCTATTTAAAGTTTGTATCAGTTATGCTCAGTGCACAATGAATTTAATTTTTCCCAGGACAGAGTATGAATTGTTCCCATTTCTCTACCTTTAGTATAAGCTGCTCAGCAGGACTGACCTTCTGTGGAATCTGTGGAAGGTGTACTGACCTTCTGTGGAATCTGGGCGAGGTCTGAAGCAATGAGATTGGCTTCCTCATCTGTGAGGTTTTTCACCATGGAACCCAGAGAAAACACCACCATACCATCTTCACCTGAACTCTGGACAAATTCTTCCATTTCCTGCAGACATCAATTCTCTCTGCTAAAAAGATGCAGTGGAGCAAAGATAATAGGAGGAGACACAGAAACAAACACATGCATCTACAAAGATCCTGTTTTTGACAAATGAACAAAAAATGTGTGCTGGAGAATTAAATGATTTTTAGTTTCCACATTACCCAATTAAAATAACTATTTTTAAAAAATACAAATAAATGAATGAATAAGCCACCATGAAATCTAGCTTGAATATGGGGGAAGAAGGAATCTTCCTTTCTGGATTCTTGGTGACAATGCAAACTAGTGCCTCCACTATGGAAATCATTATGGAGTTAAAAAACATTTGGCAAGCCAAATAATTTTACTCAGCTAAACCTCTTTTTGTTATATTACAGAAACAACTGAAATCAGAATACTGTATTGATGCATGAATATCCATGTATACACCAGTGCAATTCACAGTATCTAAGATATAGAATGGAAATTGTATTCTCATGAATGGATTAATAGTTCAAAATGTGATGCATATACAAATGGAATAGTAGTCATAGGGAAGAAAAAAATCATGTCACTTGTATGAAAATGGATAGAATTAGAGAAGGCAAGTTAGGTGACTTAGAAAGTAAAAATTGAATGTTTTCTCTTATGTGAGATGATAGATAGATACATAGATAGATAGATTGATATATTACTGAACAAAGTAGTAGATAGATTCTTGATTAGAAGGAAGTGAATGAGTTGGAAAGGGAAGGAAAGAAAATAAAAATCCTGGGACAGAAAAGGAGCAAGATGCACAAATTTATGTACTAACTTCTCAAAGTTACCCTCTCCATTATGTGTTAGTAACATACTTTAATAATGAGACAACTACGAAACTATTAGCATGTGAATTTTAACAAAGGATGATTAACAAATTTATCTATTGTCTTTTAGGCACTGTACCAAACTAATTTTCTCAATGTTGCCTTTTATATTATTAATAAGACTAACAAGGACATTATTAGAAATACTATTTATAGTAACATTTATCATAACACAGTTAAACTGCTCCTAGTATAGTGACATTTATGAGGAAGCAATTCTTGCCATGTTGATTTTAAAAATACCACCTAGAATGATGCTAGTTGTAGTCTATTGACTTGAAACAAAACATAGGATCTTGCAAAAACTAAATTTCCTGAGTCATCATTTACAATTTTGTAAATGTGGCATTGAAAAAAGTGTGGGACTGGAAGGATTCACAGAGGATTCTATGTAAACTCCCCATTCAGAGATGCATCACCGATTGTCTTTTGTCTGCAACTACTGTGGTCAGTCTGAGATTAATGTACTTCTAACATTTTGGTCAATAAAATTGCTAGGAGAGGATGCCAACTTCAGTGGAAACAGATGGCTATCATTAGCCTACTTAAAGATAGGATAATACTTATAAGTCACGGTAATCAGTGTTTCACCAATTTGTTTATATTCAAATGATAATACATTGATGAAAATAACACACACAGAATGATACATATTCCCCACACTGTTTTTTTTTTAACATAGTTTTCTTAGCAGGAATTTTTTTTTAATAGTTTGTCTTGGTTTATTTTTTGCATTAGTTGTTTGTTGGTACATCTTAAGTACACATAATGATCACATATATTATATGAAATTTATATCTATGCATAACTTGATTCCTTTTTCCACTCCCCTTTTAACACTTTGACCTCTTGTTATTTTTCCATTCTGTAGACTGAAGCTTCCATTCCAGTTCTAAGCCATTGCTCTCATTGATATTGCTCAATCTATTCCAGTAAATAAGTCAATTTTGGAATGGAGTTGATTATTCCTCTTATAAAACAAGTTTGACTTGCTTTCTAAAGGAGAGAGAGAGGGAGAGGGAGAGGGAGAGGGAGAGAGAGAGAGTATGTGAAGCGAAGGTAGAAGGATGGACATCTCATGGTGTCATGGAGTATTATCCAATACCTATACATGAGTCATCTTTCTTGCCATGTATTTTTAACTGTTGCTTCATGAAATCCTGTTCAGCCATACTCAATAAATTTTCATCCAGAACTTGGTAAAATATAACCAGCACCCTGACACGAAACTTTATGTGTATATATGACTTCTCTATCCTGAACAGAAATAAAAAATTCTCCTGGGAATAAACTTAAACCTTAAACCTTCTATAAAGATTTTATGCATGGACTGCAAAACCAAATAAATGAGTGTTTGTCTCCTCAATCCCTATTAATAATTGATGCAGTGCTCTTACCTTATTTTATTCTATTGCTTTCTTCTGCTTCTCAATACTGCTCGAGCAACATTACTGTCTTCTTGCTATTAATGGAATACTTTTAAATATTTTATGTCTTTCATTTTTCACTCTAAAAGTTTGGACTTCACAGTCATGAATAATGCAAAGAGTAATTGACTTTCTTAATTTGATGACTCCATGTTATTTCTAATTCTGTCTGTGGACCCAGGTCAGTTACTACCTGTACTATTTCTAGAAATCACCTAGCAATGTCTTTGGCTCCTAGAAGTAAGCAGATCAGAGTCTGCCCTTATCATGCTCAACTCCAAGTATTTTTTCCACTAATTGTTTCCTCTGATAGAAAAGGTCAACACTATGCAAATAGTTTCCTAAACTTGAAACATTGGAGTGCTGTCAGATTCAATTATTTTCTCTTTTCAAAATCTATGCAATTCACCAAGAGCTCTCATGAAAACATCATTATTTATTAAACTGTTTGGTAATTATCCCTGTACCATCTCCACAGTGATTTCCATGACTGGCTTTCCATCTCTCCACTCCCATATTCACATTTTGGACATAAATAGTTTTGGCATATCTCTGGAATCATTTCATCTCTCACCCCAAGTAGACAAAAGAGACAGTGCTGAGGGAAATAAATATGCAAAGATGTTTTAAAACATTCATCAAAACATCTCAATATTGATACTTCCTACTGAAGGAAATTCAAGTATTTTAATGTGAATAAAACATTAATCATCATAGACTTACCACAGGTAAAAGTTTGGCAGGTTTGCAGTGCAGTCCTCCAACAAATTCAAAATTAGGCAAATATGGACGAGGAAATTCAAAACCCCAATATGTCCGAATTAGCCAAATTTCTGCTTTACCTATAATCTTACATAATGTAGTTGGTCTTCCTGAAGAAAATGAAATTGAGATGGAGGAAATTAGTACGTATTGTTACTGATGAAAAAATTACCCATAATTTCCTTACAAGCCATTGCAGAGAAATTTAGGACTTCTAAAATAATTATATGATAAAATGGAGAAGGTGGGGCAGGAGGAGGGGTAGGAGAGGACGGACAGGACGTGACCCAAAGGGATAAGGAGAGGGTTAAGAGTGAAAGATAAGAAGTATGTGTCATTTGAAAATAAACAATCCAAAATTTAAATACATCTACAGCTATTGATAAGTTTAGTACTGTTTTCCTTCCTAATTAAATGGCAGAAAAATTCCTCCATCAAAAAGGCCTCAAGTCACCACCTTCAATTAATTTTCAGTTTCCATTAAGGAGTATGCATTTGTTTTACAGGTTTTTATAGTTGGTGGTCACACATACCATTAAAGACACAACAAAAAGCAGTTCATCATTTCCTGTTGAATCAAATCACATCACCTAAACTGGTCTCTCTACTGATTCATAAATATAAGAGTCCCTTCTTTAATCTAGACTCAATATGAACCTCTTGGAGAGTTGAGATAAATACACAGACATCACCAATATTACATACTCAATGCTACTCTTAAATTATGTTTCTTAAGAGAAATATTTCCAGGTATTACTGTCATAGTTTTGTGAAGAATAATGCTTATGAATAACAAAAGGAACTATCTCTGTACATAAAAATTGTGTTCTCAAACTGAAAAATGCAAAGGAGAATCCTTTATAAATTATGGTCGAGTTAGGAATACTGATGATTATAAACAACTAAAGCAAGTAGCCTGTTTTTGCAGTCATCATTTAATAATACTTGAATATATGCATAAATTTTTATGACATAATGTTTAACTGTGAAGTAGCATTGCCCAAGAATATTCAGCTTGGAATTGCCAAAAATTGGGTGAGGATTTCCGCTTATATTTTCACAGCATTTTATTTATGCCACCTAGATGCCTTATTTCAAGTGTGCTACACCCCACATTCATTGTGAATGCCTATTTACATTACCGTACATACATTTTAGATAACAATTTAAGAGAGTTTTTTCTTAAATTATCCATTAAAATTTCATATTTAAAATACTGGTTTGACTAATGCAAACATGAAGTCAATAAAATCAAATGAAAATAAATTTTGTCAAAGATATAAACATGTTGGCAAACAATTTTATGAGATTTTTAAAGAATTTACTTAGGAATTATGAAAAAATACTAAATTTAAATTTATCATTAATTATTTTCTTAATTATATTATTTATATAATACAGTTACAAACATTGTATACAATTGTTTAATTATATTTTCTAGAATTACACTTTTACAATTAATATATATACATAATTATGTCAATGTATAATTAACAAATTAATTATTTCAATTACATACTTATTAAGTGAATTTCTTATAATTGTATTATTCATATGTGCTACTTATAAATATAGTGGATATGTATGTATAGTTATATTTCTATTTATATAGTGCTATTTTATATAAAATATAAAATTAAATTTATTATTAAATTTGAATACATATTATAGTCTGTTACTTTAAGACTATATGATTAACCTAGAGAGAAGCTTTCAATTAAAAGATTGTGAAGGTAAATTTTATATATAGACACACCTTACTGTCATAGATATAAATAAGAGTAAAATTTAGTAATTTATAGTTACTAATCCTATGTTAACTAGGTTGATACAGATAGACAGCTACCTATTCCAACCTAAGTATTAAGTTCTTTAAAATGTCATGTATGAAAGTTAATATGTAAAATCTCCACTTTTAAAAAGTAAAATGTGCTGAGTGTGGTGGTGCAAACCTGTAATCCCAGCACTTGGGAGGCTGAGGCAGGATTACAGCAAGATCAAGACCAGCTTGGGTTAAAAAGTGAGCTCAAGACCAGACTGATTTGCATAGAGACCTTATCTCAGAAAGAGAAAGAAAGGAAGGAAGGAAGGAAGGAAGAAAGGAAGGAAGGAAGGAAGAAAACTAAGACAAATAATGAAAGTGATGTAATTGTGAGAGTATTATTAAAACAGAAATAAAAATTAAAAATCAATTTCAATACAAAATGATATTATATCTCAAAAAGTGATTACCTGGATATAGTATTATTGTATAAAAGATAATGTCAAGGTGGTTTTGTTATAACATATGAAAAAAATGATTAAAATTTAAAATAATTATATGGCAATTATTTTAGTAACAGGAAAAAGAGAAAAATACAACAGTCAGCAATATTCAATACTTGTGCATAATGTTTACTACTAATAGTAAGTTACAAATGGGAGCAAGTTCTAACACTAACAAAAAGGCAAAAAATAAAAATTTTAAGTCAAATCATTTTGCAATACTGTGAAAAATCTCATCAGTATGAAACAAGTAAAAAATATGAATTAAAGATATGTTAGTTGAAAAATATTTTAAACTATTGCAGTTAAATAAGGAAAAAATTTTCAAACAAATAAGAAGGAAGAGAGTTAGGTTATCAATTCACCTAGCTATCTTTCTATTCAACTAATAATGCCTTAATATGTAGCAAATTCAAATAAAGCACAGATAAAGTATTTAACTGAGAGGAAAGTGGTATTAAATGGATACTAATAATCAGGGATTCATTGAAATATATAGAGTAAAATTCAGATCACATAATATATCATATACATAATACCGTGCTCAATATAGTTCATGTCATTTTATTACTGGAATTGAGCCAGAGTTTCTTACTCCTGCACCTAACATTAAAACTTCTTGTCTAATAATAAACTTCGTGTCCAGGAAACACATGTACTACAAGAATTTTCTGTCTTTTATGTGACAAAAATGATACCATTTATTGGATTAATATATATTTGTGCATGATTTTTGCTGTTTGCTTTAAAAACATGTCTGTGAAGTATCAAGTTCTCTTGCAAAAGCACTTGACAATTAAATAAAATCAAACACGTGGCAAAAGTCTTGAATTCTCTTCCTAATTATGTTAATGAACAGTCATTATTCCTTGTAGTTTTAGGAGAAAGTAAAGGTTTGAAAACATTTTTCTTCCATTTCTCTCAGCTTTTCTTCAGTTTCCTAAATTACATTGAATAGTAGTTTAACATAAAATTCAGTCTCTTACCTAAAGCTTCACTGTAAAACTTATCCCAAAACTTGTGGTCATACTGCTGGACCCGGAAGTCAAACAAAACTGAAAACAACATATTTTTCACTCTTTCCACAAATGTCATTCTGGTTTTGAGTCCCCCCATGGAAACAGGCACATAGGAAGGCGGAGCTGGAAGCTGCCCGCAGTATTTCTCTATGGTGTGGCCCGTGGAGAACCTTAGTGTGTTCACAAAAGGAATGCCAAACATCTCAGCCTCCAGCTCCCCACAGGGTATCACAGGGTCTGTGACCAACACGTCATACTTGGATTCCTGGAGCTTCTTCATGAGTGGCTGGTTGTAGACTGTACTTCTACAGGCAAGTCCCATGTCTTCAGTTACTTCATTAACGAATTGTTGCAGGAGTCTTCCCGACTACAAGAGGGACACTGTAGGCATGACATTCACTGCTAGTTCTATAAACTCATTTAGTTTATTCTCAGACTTGTTTTTGTCAGTTGGCACAGGGATCACTACAAAATTAAATGCAGGATGTCTGTTGTAGTCAATAAACACACTGTTTGAAGGAGTCAGAACTGTCACCTCATGTCCTCTTTTCATGAGTTCCTCAAGAAGAGTCTTTAAGTTGAGCCAGTGGCTCATTTCACAGGGCCACACCAGCACCTTCCCACAGAATCCACAGCAGGCACAGCAGAGCAGCAGCAGAAGGACTGCAGAAGCCAACTTCCCAGGCACCATGCTGGCATCTCCCAAAACACTGCTCTGGAGAGGTCCCGTGTGTTCCAGGGTGACGGGGCAATGTAGATGCCAAAAAAATCAAATATTAACTTCTTGAGATAGGAAAGGATGCACGTGAAGGAAACTTTGTCAACATTATTGATTGGAAGTGTTCCTATCTTTCTCTTATTCAGGGGGTAAAATAAATAAATGGTTGTAAAACATGGATTTAGCATACTTATAGTAAAATTTAAAATGTTATGATAGGTCAAAACTGATATTTAAATTAACAATTTTGAAGGTAAAAGTGTAACAATTTTAAGTAAAAACAGTAAAGACAATGGTGGATCCATTTGAAAAAAATAAGGATTACTTTCAAATTGGTTATATTTCCTCTAGACAATGGAAAAATTTTACACTGAATCAAGAAATATACTAAATTTTTTTAAATGTTATGGGAGAACAGGAGATCATTGGCAGGAAAAATTATAAATAATCTCTCATAAAGATTTATTAAAGAAATTAATGGGGATACTTACCAAAGGCAGTTTTTGTATCTGTATGCAGATTCCAGGAATTAGAAGGACAAAGTTAAAGAGAGAGAGAATGAGAAATGAGACCTGAGAAGATGTTATGTATCAAAATAATTTTACTAAATGTTTATCAGGAAGAGTCAGTAAGGCAACACACGAATGTATGTAAGAACATAAAAGGCTAGGGTAAACATCCCCCTCACCCAAATCTGATATAATGCAATGACATAAGGAGCAGTCACCAAAGGGCAATTATTTAATGTATAAAAAGCACACATGTCCCTTTAACTTAATTGGTAACTGTAAGTTCCCTTTCTGTACTTAGCCATCACAAAGGCACAGGAAAAACTCAAAGACCAGAAAGTGTCTACTTGTGTACAGGTGCTAAGGTTCAAATCAAAGACAGCAAGAAAGCCAATCAGATGAGCAGTTCCAGATGCCTGAATGGGAGGATCAGTAGTCATAAGTTTAAAAAACTGAGTAAAAAAACTAGGATTTTTTACTTCTGATATCTCTACTCTCCAAGCACAGCTGTTTATCCTTTTTTTCCATAACCACTTCATTTTACTTTAAACTCTCATTCTTCACTTCATTACCAAAGCTGGGAGTTTATTGCCTGATGAGTGCTTGTTCCAGATGAGAAGCAGTGCATACATCCCACCCTGACACAACATTAGGTTTCCTGATGTGCACATGATAAAAGAAGATGTCTAACTATAGTAAGTGTCCAGTCCTGGAGCTGTGAGGCACAGGTTAGCTGGTCACATCATGTAGGCTGGCTTCATAAGAGTAGGTGGGATATAAGGAAACCAACTTTTAAAATGTATGTACTTCAGAGAGTATGTCTAAAAAATATAGGAATACTTTACTGCTTCCACTGAGTTGAAATTGGTCACTCTGGTGGTTTGGCACTTGAGCCAAAAATAAATATTAGAGTGACCCTTGTATACTTTAAAATGTTAACTAAAATGAGAATGTTTAAAATTCTCCAACAAGGATTTAAGATAAAATTTAACAGCCCTTCTTCTCTTTCCAACAATTACATTATTCATATGTGAGTGATGGAGAAAGCTGAGAAATGTGCCTTTGCTAATTTGTAATTACTGCTTACCAAATAATGATATGGGCTTTAATCTACATTTGGTTTCAATCTGTTATATTCTAAGATTATTACAGATACCAGAATAAAAATTTTCAGGGCATGTTTTAAATAATCCTAACTTATCCTGCTGCTGAAAAAATTACCTGGGTATTTAGATGGCTTGAAAGAAATGTCACAGAGATCTCTTTACCCTAGGGACTTTCAGAGCATTTTTTTCTGGGATATTACCTACATCTTTGTATCCCTGGAGGCTATAGATCTCCTCCACAGCTTGGGACTTTTCCAGTATATCTTATCACTATCGTCCCTGTTTGCTCAAAAACAACTGGGCCATGAAAACAAGGGTGTGGTTAGATCTCTCCATTTTGAGAACTCTGCCTTGGTAAGACACAGGCCTACTGGGAACAAAAAAGGCAGAGCTCACTACTTAACTCTCCTGCCAACTCAATGGCAATACAATTGTTGTGTGGCCACACCTCCAATGAGAACCATTCCTCAATATCTCCCAAGATATCCCCCCAAACCTAGAATCACTATTAAAATTAGCCTGTGAAAGCCAAACTCCTTTACAAAAGAAATGCCTCCATTCTAGGAATCTCTCTACATTTAAGACATACAGCAATCATCATTACTAGGGGCACAGAAAGAGCCACCAGAACCCTGATCCAGTTCCCAAGAGAGAGATATATACAAGCATAGAGAGCTGACCTTAAGTCCCTCAACTAATATAAAGTGAAGATAAATGCTAGAGATTGTAGGGAGTGGGAGGAAGACCCAGGTTGTATTCAGACTTCTGGTGAAATGAGAGACATGTGATATCTGTTTCACAAGGCAGATGCAGGATATCTAGGTAGCAACATGGAGCAGGGCAGCTTGGTTCCTAGGCTTTCTTCTCCACTTTTGTCCTTGAAAATGAGCAGTTTTACTTTAGACATTACCCAAAATGTAGACAGTCCCTCACTCAGTCTTTCTCTTCTCTTAGTCCACTGTATTCAGTCCCTAATATGTCCTCAAAGCATTGAAGAAAGAATCCCAAAGACTCAAGAGAAAAGGTCCATATCTTTTAGACTTGACCAGGACACCTCTGGTGAACTAAAAATGTGATCAAGTATGGGCAATGTATTAAAATATCATAAAAATTTTAGACATGTTTTTAAAAATAGGATGCAGGCAAAAGTGCCATGTTCAATTTTTCTTTAGTCTCAAAGGTCATCTTGATATATGGGAATGAAACTCCTGACCTATTATGTCCATGAGTTCGTGTTTTCTAAAATTGAAGAATGAATTTTAGAAACAATGAATGTTAAGAGTAGAATATATTTATGGAGAGAAAGAAACTTCTCTGAAAGAAGAGACAGAAGGGGTCTTGAGTGGGTTGTCAAAGACTCTGTCTTTTCCAGGAACTTCTATAGAGTAAAATCATGGGGAGAAATGGGTTCAAGGTGGGGAAAAATGGGAACTCACAAGGCAGATGGGCAAAAGGTGGGACAGAACTCTGATTATTGAGTATGATTAACAGTTGAGGTAAAATCTATTACATTAGGGACAAATAGGGAAGCAAGTCACGTAAAAAACAGGCATTCTTAGAGAGCAGTAACTCTTCCCTAGGGGGTTGGGATAGTGATTCCTGGCTTCCTTTGGGTGATAGGGAGCTATTTAAAATGTCAGGATATTCAGAATACCTTAGGATATGGATGCATTTTTTTGATCTTTTGTCTTGAGGCTTGGCCCAAAACAGGAGGTGTCTGTCTCCCCCATAGTTGCAAGATATCTGGGCTTCTGCACTGGCTCCCTTGAGGACTTATCCCTGATTCACTGCCTATAATATTTCTAACGAACTCAGATGCCTAAAACAATCCCCCTCTGAAGAAGTAACTCAAACTGCCATGAAAGGTAATGGGTGATGACCTATCTAGCTTTTCAGGCTGAAGCAGGTTGTAGTAGTCAGAGGTACTTCTGCAGAGATTCTGTCTAAAGACTGTCAATAGACACCAGGCATTTTCATCTTGGGTAGCTGCACAGTTTCAAGTCTGGAGGAGACAAAGCCAAATAAACAGTTTAGTGTGTATGGACCAAAAATAAAATCAGTAAGATAATTATGAGTACAGTTAACAAAGATTTCCACCAAGAAGAACCAATAATAGCTTTTCAGAAGGAAGAGAAAGACAAGGTCCAGGGAATCTTAGAGTCTGACATGTTGTTAACTTGTTGTCTAATGTCTTGAATAGCTACTGAGACATTAGCAGAAGAATCAGGAGTGTATACACAGCATTCAGTTTTTACAATTGCACAAGTGCCCTCCTGTGCTGCTATTACAATGTCTAATGCCATCCAATTTTGAAGGACAGCCTATAATAAAAGATCATCTATCTCCTTTTATTTTATAAGAGATCCAATCCATTGGCTGTCAGGTAATTTTTTCCATATGGCTGAGTGAGCATGTAATACTATGAAATCATACTTAGAATCAGTATAAATATTGACCTTTTGTTCCTTGCTGAGATAAGGTTCTGGTCAGTGCTATGAGCTCTGCTAGCTGAGCACTAGTTCCAGGTGCAAATGAGGAGCTTTCAAGAGGATGGTGTAAAGTTACCACTGTATACCCTGCCTTTCTTTTTTCATCTTCCATGAAGGATCTGTCATCACAGAAGAGCTAAATCTAAGTCAGTAAGTGGGGTATCTAATAAGTCTTTTTTGGCTGCATATTTATGAAGAATTACCTGTTCATAGTTAAGTTTATCAATCTCAATTTCTTCTTCCTATTATAGCAAGAAGGTGGCAGGATTTAAGAGAAACATGTCTATATTTGAAGGGCTGGTCCTTGT
>PVJX010021079.1:0-32419 GCA_004027295.1 Dolichotis patagonum
CTTAAAATCCTCCCCTCGCTTCCAACACACTCTTCCCATCGACCTGGCCGCTTCCTGCAGCAGCTCTGGAGTCCTCTTTCCTGAGGGTCTTTAGCTGCACTGTCCTGGCTGCCTCCATATGCTGAATGGATTCAAAACATCTTTTCATGGTCACTGTGACTTTGGGGAAGAGCCAGAAATTGCATGGTGCCAGATCTGGTGACTGAGGTGGATACCTGCCTTTCTGCTAGATGGGATTCAGCGGCAACATTCATGTATTTTTTATCTCATCTGGTAGGGACTCTCAGGAAAGAGGACTCCAGAGCTGCTGTAGAAAGTGGCAAAGATGATGGGATAAGTGTGTGCCAAACAAGGGCAAGGATTTTGAGGGGATTCATAGCAATGTGTCTTTTACTGTAATAATTTTTTTTAATTTAAAAATACACCATAAGTTTGATCACAACTGGTAGTCTCAGTTGTATTGTATTTTTATATAATTTTTTATTTTATAAAAACAAAACAAAATTTTGTAATCACAGTAACATGAGAATATCAATAGTTATTACATGGTGTATCATTATCTTCAAAGTAGTTACTCAAAGTACAAGACATAAACCCCAAAACTTTCTTCCTCTTATTCATGTGTTTTCTAAAATATCTATTTCTTTTTGTGCCTTCACTTTCCTGTATAGAAATAATCATCTCTTTATAGTGTCTTTAGTTTATTTTCTTCTGTGTATTGCCTATAACTGTTAATTACTTTTTGTCTCTATTCTTTTTCGTTGTTTCAATTTTTTGTTTTGGTTTGGTTTGGGGTTTGGGGTTTTTTTGTTGTTGGTCTGTTTGGTTGGTTTTTTGTTTTTGTGGGACAGGGTCTTGCTATGTAGTCAGTCCAGGCTGTCCTTGAACTCACGATGTAGTCCAAGCTGGCCTAGGCATGTACCACCACACCTGGTGGTCTCTATTCTTTCTTATAACCAAATATTCCTGTTTTATGAATTTAATTTATAGTTTGCTAGAATCTGGCTTTGAGCAATACTATCAGAAATAATCTGAGAGGGTTACATACTTAGAGATGTGAGATACTTAAAACATATTTATTCTGCTTCCACTCATGAGTGCTGGTTGAATTTGTTGCAAATAAAATTATAAGTTCTTCTTCCATTTTCTCAGATTTTTAAACCTAAGTCCCCATGATCTCAGAGCACCCTGGGCTGTTAAGAATTACTTGACTATAGCAGCAGCATTAATGACGGATCAGAAACGTGAATTTCTCCCCAAGTCTTAGATTCAATCCCTGATCTCACTGTGCTGGGGCCAGCTGAACTTCTGTGTCGTTCTTCCAGCCTGGCACTTCCCTACATCTTTAATGCTGCCAACAATAGGAAAATTGTTTCCCTTCCTCTTTGATTGTTTATTCTGCTGCATGCTATACATGTGGAATGCCTACTGAAAGGACACTGGATTTCTGGATCTGTCATTCTTGTGTCTGTGTCTTTTCACATCTGTTAGTCCCTTTTTTATATAGTACACCCTGGAGAAATTCCATGGCCCGAATTCCCAGGCTGCCAGTCTTCTTTTAAGAAATCTCCTTCTATTTTTCTGCCTTAATTATTCCTATTTGAAGGTCACATTTTCAATGCTCAAGCTTCCCAAACGTTTCTTTTTCTTCAAAGACTAACTTGTATCTCTCATATACCTGAAATTATGGTAATATCTCAGTTCACAAATGCCTCTGTCCTCAAGTGATCTAGTTTGCAAACAGAAGCATTGGACAAAACTTTGCTTCCCTTCACAAACTCCACATCAAGCGCCCAAAGGGACCATGACCATCTTCCCCAGAACCGTGGAATGAATTAAATTTGTCACCTGAGGCAATGCTGTGTTAATTGTTAAAATTCCTTCTCCCTTTTTAAACATGGATACTCATTTTTGAACATGACTCTTTAAGTTTTAGTTTGATTTCTGACTTGCATTTGATTTTGTTACATTGTTAGTTTAATCTTACATGTCTGTTTCATTGGAGAATCCCTGTCCAACTATAGAAATTTGTATTTCAAGGATTCCTGTTAGAAAATGGCACTCTTCCTTGGTTTCTAGCACTGGTATGATTTTATGTATTTTTAGATGTTTCTGTTTCTTTCTGTCATTCCTAGGGCTTTTAGACCAAGAAGGAAGTGGTGCATATTGTTCTAATCGCCCCCCTGCTGTTTTATAATTAAGTTTTCATGTGTTGTGCTATAGATTTTGGGAGTATTTCCATTCTTCTTCTAAGGTTGAGTTATGAGGATGGAAACAAATTTCTGTTTCGATACGCAAGGCTCTGCCTGTTTGGGAAATGCATAAAGGTATTACTACCCTGGGAAACATATTGTACATTTTGGGGGGGGTTACGGAGTGACACTAGGCAGAAGATAATCCAGGACAATTATAGGTACTGCATGAGAATTAAGAAGCTGTTCCTCTTGGCTTCGTATAAAGTGCTATATTCATTCTGCCTGCTATGGCATGCAATGAAATGTGGATTTCAACATGCAAGAAAGACTAAGGTAAGGAGTCGAAGGTAGTTAAACCACGCAAGTGATCTCGGAACTGAGGCTGAGAGGAGTTCTTTGGTGTCCCCTTAGAGGTCAGGGATCGTCCAAGCATATGTGCTTCACTTCCCTGCAGCAGGTGCCCATGGCCTGGCAGTCACCTGACCCTCGTGCAGCTGGCTACCTGTTCTTGCACCCCATGTCCAATTTGGAAAGTAAGAATCACAGAGTCCTGATTATAGCAGAGAGATAGTGAGAATGGGCAGTCAAAATATGGAAAAACAAATGATAAATATGTGATTAGTACAAGCAATTTAAACTCTGAGTTCCAGCGCCCTATTTGTGGAGTAGCGGCAATAACGATACAGATTTAAAAGCATTTTGACAGTGTCTAGTGAGGAAGTTAGTTAGAAGGTACACGAAGAAATCAGTTTCTTATCCACTTTTACACATCTTCAGTTCTCAAATATTCAAAGGTAGCATCTCTGATAAGAAGCCAAAGGCAGCAAATGTGAAGTTTGTCGAACTCCCAGGCACTGGGCTCTACTTTGCAGATGAAGACATGTTTTCTGCATGAATTGCTTTAATTTAAAGGCAGAATCAGTGAGCTTCCTCTCTGTGTAACCCTTGTGCCTGGTTCCAGCACTGTGTTACTTCCTCTTGGCTTTGAAACCAGCTCTCCAGGGAGTTGGTCGCTCTGTGCCAGGCTGACCACACCTGAGTCCTGGAACGTAGAGATCTAAGGTTTTCCAACACTTCTGCTGATGAAAAGAGGTGAAATCGTAGGAAACCAACCTGTAGGCTGAGAAAAACTTGATTACCAAGGGGAAAGTTTTCATTTTCATTTTCGGCATTAAAAAAAAATTCATCTTTCTGATGAATCCTTGAAGTTGGGTCATATGTTTGATATTAACAGAGACACTAACAGAATTTAGATATGTGCTGTCCAGTATGGTGGCTGGCAACCAAAAGTCACTTTAAAATTAAATAATTAGAAATTCAGTTCTCCAATCACACTGGCCCAATTTTAAGTCCTCCATAAATGCATTGTGATGGGTAGATGTTACCACAACATATAAGGATGACCAAAACATACAGTGAGTGCTTAAATTTTAAAAAATTCTTATAGTAAGAGACGTGTTATCATGAATCCCCTCAAAATCTTCCCCCTCATTTTGAACACACTCATCTCATCATCCTTGCCGCTTTCTGCAGTAGCTCTGGAGTCCTCTGAGGATTTTTTTAGGTATGATAAAAAAAAAATACAGTGGCTGTTGCTGTTAAGGACCCTCCAAAGGAAAGGCAACCCATTTAAAAATGACACCGTGTCCCCATCCACTTTAGTCACCGGATCTGGAACTGTGTGACCTCTGGCTCCTCCCAAGAGTCACCATGGCCGTGACAGGTTGAACAACTGAAGACAATAATGGAGAAGCCACGTGAAGTATTAAGAGAACAATGATGTGTGAGGTACAGGTCACATGTTCCCTCCAAAATGACAACAAAGAGCTAAAAAAGCTACAACACTCTGCATAATTTAAATTATCACAGACCTGTGAAACAATTTATCATTTCACTGTAAGTCACTGGTTTGTGCTTCATGGTGTTATTTTACTGAATCTTCTAAACTTCCAAAGGAGGGAAAGCCATTGGAAAGGAGAGGATAACCAACAGGGCCTCACCTTTGGGTGCTGCAGGGGTGGATGTGATCCAGGGGAAATGTGGCCCTTGAAATAGAGCAGTGTTGGAATTAGCAAAGACTTCAAAGCATCCGTGGTTATAGTTTTTAGGAAACTAGTGAAAAACATTTCAAAAATAATTAAAATTGTATTTCATCAGAAAAATAGAATGTGTTACAGACCAAATGGTCATTTTAGGATAGCAAAATGTAATGTATTAAACTAAGAATCTAGTAGATGTTTGACAACAGATTAGACACAACAGAATACAGAAATATTCTGAAGGACAGGCTAACAGAAATATCCAATTAGAACAGAGACTAGAAAATGAGAAAAAAAAATGGAACAACCAGCCAGAGAGATTAAAAAAAAAAAAGCAGAGTAAAAACAAAAGAGACCTGTGGAACATACTTAGACATTTTTATGTATAAGTAATTAGAGTCTTAGAAGGATCACAGGAAACAGAGCACAGCAGAATTCAAAGAATTTTCCAAAAGTGATGAAAGGCAGCAATCTACATATTCGGGAACTCAGGAGAGTTCAAGCTGCACATGTGTAGAGAAAATTCTTGACCACCCAGAATTGCATTTGCAACAGAAATACTCCTGAAACCTGAAGATGAAATAAAGATATTATCTGGTGAATAAGGACTGAGAAAAGTTATCACCTGAGAAAAGGAAAATGGCTCGTGTTGAATTCATGACTGTGTAAGGGAGTGAAGAGCCAAGAGATAGGGAGATGAATGAGTGGATAACATATAAAGGCAAGAGTCGGAGCCAGGCATGATGGTACATGCCTGCAATTCTAGCTCTCTGGAGGCTGAGGCAGGAAGACCACAACAGATCCCAGGCTAGCCTGGGCTACAAAGTGAGTACAAATTCAACCTGGACTATACAGTGAGACTCTGTCTAAAATAAAATAGAGAGAGAGAGAGGGAGGGATTAGAGTTCCCTGAGAACTTGAATGGAAAGGTCTAACAGTTACAAATATTCAAGGCAGGAGTTGACAAAGGAAAGACCTTAGCATACTTTGGAAGCAGTAAAATAGTAACTGTGTCTTAGGCACCAGAGATCTACAACTTAAAGGAGGAGAGGTTTTCTTTCAGGTCATCATTCCAGTCCATGGTCCATTGCTCCAAGGCAAAAACATCATGGTGGAAGGGCTTGGCACTCTGTGGCAGCCAGGAAGTAGAGGAAGAAAGGAGGAACTGGGGAGAGGAACACAACCTTCCAGGTCGCACCCCAGTGACCTCCTCCAACCAAGCCCCACCTCCTGCAGCACCTTCATGAATGAATTCACCAATGAGCACAGAGCCCATGACCCAGTTGCCTTCACAGGCATGAGAAGGTGAGGTGCTGTACTATGTCAGTATGTATGGTCTCATACCTCGACTGTCCACTAGAAGAAGAGTGAAAGAATGAGTCATCAGGAAGCTAACACAATGGAAAAGGAAACAGTTCCCGAAAGTTACCTGAGGAAACCTATGGACAAAGACTCTTGTTCAGATTGAAATCAGGAGACCCACAGGCTGCCAAGACAATCAACACCTAAAGAAAGGAGTTCCCACAGCTCTGAGAGCCTCGATGTTTTCACGCAAAGAGCAAACACAGCAACTCAGCCAGCCAGCCACCCTGTTCCGGAAGGACCACATACCACAGCGCTCTCCTCATGCTTTGCAGCCCTGATCCTAAGGATCAGAACATGAGCCAGATAATAATGGGTGTTGTCTGAAGATGAACCAAGAAGTAGGAAAAAAGGAAAAAGAACATGCGAGCCAGTGTGGTAGTGCGTGTCTGTAGTTCCAGCAACTGGGGAAACTGAAGCAGGAGGATTGCAAGTTTGAGCCCAGCCTAGGCAATTTAGAGACTTAGTGAGATCCTGCCTCAAAAATTAAAAAGATTTTAAAAACGTAAAAAATGGGCTGGAACTGTAACTCATACAAAGGCCCTAGGACTAATCCCCAGTGTAGGAAAAGAAATGAATACAGAATTAATGAAAGACGCACAGCACAAAATAATTGAAAGTGGGAGTTTGAAAGAATGCTTCCAGATCTGAAGATGAGAAATACTCATTTTTCTTTTTCTTCTTCCCCGGAGTCACATTCTGGGACACCATTGCAGGACATTTGGTCTGCGGAATCCCTCACCTGGCTCGTAAATTCACTGATGACTCAGGGAGGTTGAGAACACGAGCTCCTCCAAGGTCAGACTCCTGGTTCCCGAGCAGGCTCATTTACCCTTTGATTGCAAAACCAATGCCTGGGCTAACCACAAGGACATGGCCGGCAGCGTGTGCCAGAGACAGTAAAATCTTATTGTCCTTGCTTCTGAGAGGTGGCAGTGAACAGGGGGCGCATTTCATGTGGGAGGGTGCAAGATGATAAAATAACACTTCTGTGGCTTTAGAGGCGTCTTCCTGCCGCTGAAAGCACTGAATCCTCCCTCCATCCCGTTCTTGTGGATCTACTTGGATAGCAAGCAGCGTCAGAGGTCCTGAAAACACTGCAGTGGACAGGGGGCCATCACTTAAAGGACACTGGAGCAGAAGGACCCCTGCCAGAAAGGGCTGCTCTCAAGGCTGCTCCAGGATGCCGCAAACCCTGTCATTTATCACTCCATTAATTCAGAGTACTGAATGGTCTTGTATGAATATAATCTGCATGCTTTCTCTAGGGGGACAGTGTAATTAGGACCTCTTCAAAATAAGACTTCACTGCTGGGGAATTTAATGAAGCGTGGCTTCTTTGGAATTTTAATTTAATTCATACAAGCATGGCCTCCAGCATTCCAATCTCTTGTTGGGGAATTTGGTTCTCCTAGAATCACTAAGTAATAGCCTAGTGGCATACGCTGAGACATAACTGTTTATTTAGACTGGGAGCTCTCTGAGGTCAGTGATTTTATACAAATGTTTGATTATGCAGACTTAGCACTTGAAATAATGTGAATGTTTTGAAAACAGCCAGGGGTTGCTGGTTGGGAGGCTGAAGCAGGAGGATTGCATGTTCAAGGCCAAGCTGGGTAACTTAGCAAGACCCTGCATCAAAGTGAAATAAAAAGGGTGATGTAGTCTAGTGATAGGGCAAATGCAAGGTCCTGGGTTCAACCTTGTATACTGCAAGAAAGGAAGTAGAAAGCAAAACATCAGCAAAAAAATGATTAAGAGAAAAAAAGAGGAAGGGAAAGAAAAGAAATGTTGGATGGGCCCGTCAGGCAGTAGGTACAGGTAATCTCTCAAAGTAGAATTTTCACTTATGGGTAAGTAGATCAGAAAGTGAATTTGGAAAAGCTGGGTTGGAGTAATTTCTCAGCCACTCCTCCCTTAAGGCTATGCAACAAGAGTCTGGAATCCTATTGGTGTAACTGATATCTTACAATCAAGGTCCCAACTCTGAATTAAAATGTATCTCCTGCCACTCCCTGCGTGTCTTCATCCTAAAGCAACCGCCGCACTGCAGCTCTCCTTACTGTCTTGTCCTTGTGGTGAGTACACAATTTTGCTTCTGCCTACAATGTGTTCTCCCTGGGGATCCTTGTTTATCCTTCAGCATTTATCCTAAGAATTGCTTCGCCTTTGAAATCACCCCCAGGCACAAGGGCTTTCATTCTCCTGGGACCCCCATTATTTTGTATCACAATGGCCAGTCTCATTTCTCATTGCTTGTCTTACTGCTCGGCATTCTGTGAGCTGTGACACGTGGGATTTCTCAAGCAGAAAGCCTGTGATTGATTTATTCTAAACCTCTGGTGTCCAGGATTTCTGAGACCCCTGAAATAAATCAAGCACTCATGAAAACACTGACTAAAGAAATGCTGAACCAAGATGACCTTGCGGGAGAATCCAAAAAAAAGCCAAAAACAAAAACCAGAAGGACCCAAGTGAGAAAACTGTATAATCAGAACAAGGTGGGTTTATAGGGTACCAAGAAAGATGCAGTTGCCCAGTGGGAACAAAGTACCCACAGAATTTGAAACCACCTAGATGCTTATAATCACATTGAGCAGAAAGATAAGACCGCAGGACCTTGGTGTACCATCTCAAAGGGAGCACTTCAAGGTAGCCTTTTAAAACTTTTCTCTATTTTACCAAAAAAAACCCAAAATATTAAAATCAAATAATAAGAGAATCATAATAATAATTACACTATGTATGGTTATCTTCAAAGGAGTTGCCCAGAGTACAAGATATAAACCCAGAAGATACTTACCCCAAAGAAACAGATCATAAAATGAATCGTCCCAATGAACTCAAATAAGCTAGCAGTATAAATGAAACCAATTAGCATATATAGAAATATTTTTAAAGCAATGGCATTTATAATTTAAGGAAGTATAGGAACTGCTCCCTATTTCCTGTTTATCGCTCTTCTATTTTGTTCTTTATTTGCGTTTCTCATATCGGAAAAATCATGTGATACTCAAGCTTGTATGTCTGACTTATTTCTCACAGAGTTAGAGAAAACAATCCTAAAGTTTATATGGAACCAGAAGAGACACAGAATGACAAAAGCGATTCTGGATAACACAAGCAATGCAGGTGGCATTGTAATTCCAGACTGGAAGTTGTACTAAAACTACAGTGATTAAAACACCTTGGTACAGGTACAAAAACAGGCATATAGTCAAGAGAACAAAATAGCAGGAACAACCCCAGGCACATACAGCTATTTGATCTTTGATAAAAGGACCAAAAATATACACTGGATAGCCTTGAAAAGGAGGTCATTAGAACGAGTGTGTGAACAGTAGTCATACACGAGAAGAACTCTTCCACCCTCCCAGTGAAAATGTAAATCGTTACAGACATTATGGAAAATAGTATGGGTTTTCTTTAAAACCCTGAAAGTAAGACTATTCTATAATCTAGCAATCCCACAGCTGGATATATCTCCAAAAGAAATGAAACCACATTCATATTGATTGCAGTACTAGTTAAGTAGCCAAAATATAGAGTCAACCACAGTGGCCATTGGTGGGGAAAACACATAAAGAAAATGTGGTTGGTGAATATGAAATCTTATTATTTCCAGCTCTACAGTGTGTGCATCTGGAGGACATGATATTTGGTGGAATAGGCAGGCATAGAAAGACAGACACCATATGACTACACTTGTGTGGAATCTAAAAAAGTTAATTTTGTAGAAATTGAGAGTAGAAATTGGTTACCGGAGACTGGAGGAATTGGAGGTAGTGAGATGAGGAGAGAGGTTAAAGGTGCAACATCACACTTAGCCAGGAAATAAGCCTTGAAGTTCTACCACAGCAAGGGGAATATAATTAATAATCTTACATTTTATATTTCCAAATAGGGGATTTAGGAGGTACTCATCATAAATAAATGGTAAAAATTCAAAGGGATAGATATGCTAATTACCTTGATTTGATCATTGCTTAAAATGTGCATGAATCAAAATACCACATTGCACCTCATCAGTATTAAAAAATAAAACATTATTAAAAATAATCACATTGTGTTGTGAGAAATCTAGGTGATTATGACAGAAACCATCAAGCATTGATTAAAATCACTGTCTGTGTTTCCTTTCTCCTGGGCACCCAGGGGAGTTCCCAGTTCTGAGCCCCTGGTAGTTAGATGGGGCTCTGTCTCTACACGAACTCTAGTCCATGGACTCTGAGCAGAAGTAACAGACTCAGCTGCCAAACCTCCCACGTGGTCCTGAACTTCCTGTTTTTTCCTGCATCTTCTAGGCAGGTGCAGATGTGGTGGAGAATGCCAGAGAGACCACGAAGGAAGATGGATAAAAGACTCTCTGACGACTGGCTGAGAAAGCGCCTTCCTCCTTGCTTCCTGCAATCCACATTCTCTGTGTGTCCCCATGGGAACAAAGACCCCTGTGTAATAGTTTTCCCAGTGCCAAAATCAAATACCCAGAATTTAAAGGAGGAAATGGTTTCTTTGCCTCCTGGTTTCCGGGGGTTCAGTCCATAGTTTATTAGGTCCAAGTCAGGATCATCATAGGAGAAGAGCATGATGGGACAAAGTTATGACTGCCAGAAAGCAGAACAGGGAACAGTGCCAGAGACCAAAGAACCAGGAGCCAGATACAATACCCAAAGTCATGCCTCAGTGACCTACTCAGGCACACCCAGAAGGTGCCTTACTGATCTAGGGTGGCTCCCAAACCATTGAGCTTACAAATTAAGCCCAGAAGTCACTGTTCATATCTCAGTGGCTTCATGTATTTTTTTCTTACGGTAATTTTTCTATAATATTGAAAAACACAGTGATTTCCACTCCCTCTTCTGTTGCATGGAGAGAAACTCTTGCACAATCTCCTCCCCAGGGCTAGCATGAAAATGGAAGTAAGATTTTTGTCGCCTGTGATTCTTGACACACGTCAGTTGAGTTTCTTTCTACCATTTTCACGGGGAACTTGGCAAGGGAAAGGAAGTTTCCTTCTGTTCCCAGAAGACAGTCTGGAAGTTGCAGACCTTAATACTGGTGAACTGGAGGCAACTTTCTCTTTGCCAGTGGAACAGAGTGTTCCGTGATTTCATGTTATTTCTTAAAGCTTCGGTGCAGCCTTGGGGTCTGGAGAACATCTTGCAGAAAACTGCTCTTCAATGTTGGCAAATGTCTCTCAATGCATGACCCTAGACCTCCCTCATCCTACTGCTCATGGCTGCTCGTTTCAAGGGATTCAGTTCGTAGTTCATTGGCTCCAAGACATGAATGCCATAGGAGGGTGTGTGGAGCAAAGCTGAATTATGACTGCCAGGAAGCAAGCAGCGAAGAGTGCCAGAGAAGAAGGAACCAGCGTCATGCATGCAGGGAGTGATTGCCAGTGTGACCTCTGTGCCCCTCCTATCTTTCAAGCTTCCTGAGATGTCCTTTGTCAGCTCTCTGCTCAGCTGTGCTCCAGTGGGCTTCAGATCTCACAGAATCTGCCAACCAGCCCCAGGGAAAGAGGATCACCTGACTTTTACCCTTCAAAGTTGTTTCCAAGTCGGAGATCTCTGAGATGACTTTGTGGCAAAGAAGACCACGCATCACACATGCTCTAATTCTATCTCAGGAACGCTGTGGGGTGCAGTGTGGGACTGCGAGCTAGAGTAGGGCACTGGGGTCACCCAGACTTGGGGTGGAAGCTCAAGTGTGAAGTTTATCAGCTGCATAAGCCAGAAACTTTACTATGACTCTCCGAACCTCACCCCATTGTTTGCAAATAGGAGCCTCAGGCTCTGCTCCCAGATTTGTTGATCCTTAAAGGAAGTGGCATGAGAAATCACCAAGCCTGCTCACTCTGGTACCTACTGTGTAAGAACACTGCTCGCAGACACTCGGACGACAGCAAAAAGTCTTTTCTTTCCTAAGTTAGTAAGTTAGCTTGCATTTAGATTAGTACAGTATATTTGTAAATATCATAATGTATTTCTAGTATAAAAATAATAATAAAATACTGAAAGAGTAGTAAGATCCAAAATGTATAACATATATTGTAATAACGAAAGGGAAAGAAAGTGCTCTAAAGGATATAACTGCATGTATAAGTGTGCAAGATAGATAACCATACTACTAAGTTTGTGTTAGTTCATCAAACAGAATGGTTTGTACTGTCATTGTTTGATTGTCCACTTTTTATGCTTTGATTTTGTGACTTCAGCAACTACTTCTAAGATAACGATATATAATTTATCAACTAGTGATTTCTTACTGTTTTTCAAACTGTATTATTTCTACCCTTTTTTCTGTTTTGCTTTTTCTCTAAATAAAAAAACCAGATTAGTACATTACCTCATGCATTTATCTTTATGTTGAAAGCCACTAAATGTATTACTTAGAAAAATACATTTGAAGTGCACCAACATGTTCCTACACACATAATAAAAATAATAACACACATAATAGAAATAATAACTATCTTCAGTGTTTGGGGAAAGTTCAATCAATTATTACTAAGCTCTGGGCCGGGAGTAGGATTCAAAAGCATCAATCTTTCAGGGATTTAATAGTCATTATATGCTTTTTCTGCTGCACACCATGTAAACCAAGGCTTTAATAATAAGTATCGTTTAACTGACTATTTGTGCTATTCCAAATTCTGGGATAAACGTTCTAAGTAAATTTTCTTACTTTTCAGAGATATGAATGGGAATTATTGATTTAATTTTAAAGATGAGAAGCTGGCTGTTCAGATAGTTGAAGTAACTTCACAGGATACTCTTTTGGGGGGAACTGAAATTCCATCCCAAAGTCCCTGGCAACAAAGTCTGTGCCTCCCCCAGTACAGAACATCAGACTCTTGTCTCTCTGCACCATGCAGCTGGCTAGGCAGAGACTCCCACTCGTTGGCTGGGATTCCATGGGTGGACCATCTTGGGAGATAGTAGCAGTTACTTGGTGCATAATAAGAAGAAAGTGTGTGTTCCCCAAATATTTTGATGAGTTTCCCAAAACTCCAGTCAGAGGAATGGAGGCAGAAATTTCAACTTTAAATGTCTTTCACTTTTACAAAATAACTGAGACACAGGAATGGGAGAAACACATCACTTGTAACACCCAACAGCAGCTATCTTTCCAGACTAGCTTCAGCTTAAATAGTAGGTTCCTACTGATGGCACTAAAATTTTAGAGGACAAGCTTTCAACAAAAAGCAAGTAATGCTTGCCTTGCTGTCTACTTTCATCACGAGCTAATTTGAAACTACCATCTAGAGAGCTCAATTAAAATGTTTTAGACCCAAGTCATCTGTTTCCTTTCTCTTGAATTTTTGGGGGATTCTATTGACAACTCTGGGTCCCACTAACTTAAGCTTGTGGTTGGGAAGCTATTATTGGTGAACCTCAAAACAGACGTTTCACATAGGAAGCAGCCACCAAGGGAGGCATGGGTGGCACCACCCAGCTGAGACGGTGAGGTTGAATCAGCAAAGATCTCCGAATGGTGTTGTCATGTTCAGACATGAAGGCCAGGGTGGCTTTGTGACGACCCTGCCACGATTCCGGAAACACAACTCACCCTGCTCTGGAGTTGGTTTCTGTGGTGTGGCTCCAAATTGGTCAGTCGCTTCCTCTGTCTCAGGTTCTGAGCCCTTCATTCTTGGAAACCTTCCACCAAGGAATAATTCTCTGAATTCTTTTTCAGTCATCAGTATTCAGATTGCAGCTTTAGATCACCTTTGCCTCCTTCTAGAATATACTTTCAGTCACTTTATTATTTTATTTTTTAATTAATTTGAAGGTAGTAAAATACAACAGAACAGGATGGAATAAAGCCAACTGAGACAGTGTAGTGAAATTGGTACAGAACTTCACAGTTTACAGGGATAACAGTAATAGGTACCATAGTATATCTTGTTATCTTCACAATAGCTGTTCTTTTAATCAGGTATAGCAAAATCAAAGGAAATACAGAATATTATAGAATTTATCAAAACAGCATATTGAATAGAGCAATAACATTAATCAGGACAAAGCAAAACAGTGATAAAAATATTTGCCTTCAAAGAGATAGTAGAAGGAAACCCCCCTTATTTGCTATATTACATATGGTCATCTCCCAAGAGATGCTCAGATCTCCGGCTCCCAGTTGCTAACAGGGGGGTGGGAGGGCAGGGGGTATGGGATGTTTGATTCTCAGCCCATGCACTGGTAGACTCACAGCCACTTACCAGGGTGGCAGGCTGGTTGCTTGGTTTCCCAGTGCCCTAAGTTCCAACATGGCACAGATCTCAGGAGATGCTGCTGGTTCTCACCCTGGGGTGGCCACGGCTTGCCAGGCCACAGCCACTTAGCAGGGTGGCAGGCTGGTTGCTCCATTTTCCAGTGCCCTCCCACTTGATTCTTAAGATTCTGAGTTTTCAGGTGGAGATATACTAAGCTTTTCCCCAGAAATCTCCCCCCAGTCATTCCAAGCCAATCTGTCATTAACTTAGGGACAGACCCTGGATGTATTCAAATTCACCATTCTGAATTCTAGTTCTCTAAGAAATTTGAAGTCACAAACCATTAGACTTCTGTCAACTCAGAATATACCTAATTTTACTGGGGAGTAAAGGGAGTCTCCATAAATTTACACATGACAAGGACACATTTTTTTTTCCAATTTTGTTGAATATTTCTAAACCTTAACAGGAAACATTTCCAAAGTGACTGAAAGATACAGTAGATGTTTAAATTTAAGGTACCAAAAGTAAAAGACAATTGCCCCCAAATAATGGGGTAAATGTGTTAAAAGTGAGGGGGAGTATTTTGAAAATTTTGATGGGGATTCATGGCAACATGTCTTCTCCTGTAATAATTTTTTAAAATTCTTAGTCGTCTTATTTAATGAACATGCCTTGTTAAGAGAATAATTATGGCAATTTCTATCCAATAAAAACATGACACTGTGTCCTCATCTGTCAGTCACCAGGTCTGGCACTATGTGACTTCCAGCTCTTCCCCAAAGTCAAAACGACCATGAAAGAGACACATTTTTAATCCATTCAGGACATCGAGGCAGCCAGGACAGCGTAGCTAAAGACCCTCAGGAAAGAGGACTACAGAGCTGCTGCAGGAAGTGGCAAGAACGATGGGACAAGTGTGTGCAAAGCAAAGGATTTTGAGGAGGATTCCTAACACGATGTCTTTTAAAACAAATTAAGCATTCACTCTATGTTTCTATCGCATTTCATATATAGAATTTTTCTGAGACATAAGTAGCAGTATGTCATTTCCTACCATTATCTCTCTCTCAGCAGAGTTTATGGTTACCCTGACAAACAGAAATAGGATAGCCCATCCCCCACATTGCCATCTAGACCACAAGCCTGGGGGTTTGAGCCCCAAGCTCTGGCTCTGGCTTTCAGTCTCAGGAAAGGGCTTGGGAAAATTAACTCTCACAGGAGAAGGACCATGTGTCTTTATTCTTGCTTTCCTGTTCCTCTGCTGAGTGGGGAACCACTGAGTAAGATGTGTGAGAGCTCTGTATACGTAGGGAGGAGCTGCAAAAACACAAGACGCTGTTGACATTCCTGCCTGGGGTGCAGCAGTTATTTCTGGGTGTGAATGGGTGTTATTTTTTTTTTATTCCAGCTTAATTGAGATCTTATTCATGCTATAGAATTATTCTAGTTGATTGATTTTTAAATTTTCTTTTGGTGCTCTCTCACTGATCTACACTCCCGGCCCCTGAACTGCATTCCGAGTCCATGTGTGTTTCTGCCATCTGTAAAGGGTTCAGAGGCATGACCGTTCTTGCTGCTGTGTGGCAGTTGGCTGACTCTAGGCTCATGGTCATAGGAGCTGTGCCAGGCGATGCTGATTTGCAAACGCTGGGCTGCCCGGCCTCTCGGTATGAGTCCTGTTGACCTCCTCCTGCCTGCTGGCAGGAAGGGGAAGGGTGGAGGAGAGCTCCCACCCCTTCCTGTGTAGCAGCCGAGACCTCAAACGTGCACCAGCTGCTCAGCCCGCAAACAAAGGAGCAGCATCTTGATGAATTTTTTCTTTTTTGCTCTATTTCTCACTGGAAGCCTTCCACCAACACCTTAAACTTTCTTTTTTTTTTTTTAAATTTGAACAACTTGAAATTGCCTGATTGCTCATAAGAGTACATCATCAAAACAAAGATACGATGCAGATAAAAGCTGCATCGATAAATATCAGCCTTCTATTCAGCTTTAGACAATGATTGTTATAATCCCCCACTTTCACTAATGTAACATATTATCTCTGATGTGCAGTAGCTTTTCTCCTTACCGAGACAAAAATAAAAAAAAGGACTCCAATTGGTCTCAACAGCCCATGAGACACTTTCACCTGGACACTGCCTTATTTTTTTTTCAAAACAACCTTGTTTATCACATTTAAAGTGCTATAGAACAAAACAGTAAGAGAGACACTACTGGATGAATCGTGGATGGCACTGGCTGCAGGGAGGACTGGGAAGTCTGCTTCCCAAGGAAGGCAGCAGAGGCCCAGCTGGACAGAGACCCCAGACAGAGGGAGAGGAGAGAGCGCTGGGCCGGGGGCTGCAGGTGGAATGCAGCTTTTTCCTTTAACTCCTTCTAGTTTGGAGTCTTTGGTTTCTGCTCGGGGCCTCGGTTGGCTCACCTCAGCAATGGAAGGAAGGGTTCTCTTCCCTGTCCCCAGAGCTGTTAAAGTGGAAGCTTCCCAGCTGGAGGAATCCACTCCAAGCTCCTGTTCCTACAGGAGCCCTAAGGTTGTGGGGGTCTTGGGCACTCTGACACACCCAGATGATCTGCATACCTTCTTTCATCTTGTTTCAGAAATCCAAAGAAATTAGCCAGGATGAGTGATGCAGGCCTGTAGTCCCAGCACTCCAAGAGGCTGAGACAAAAAGATGGCAAATTCTAGTCCTATCTGGGCGAGTTAATGATGTAACAAGACCTTGCCTCAAAATAAAAAAATAAAAATATATAAAAATACCACATCTTTTTTATACATTCCTCAGATGATAGTCATTTTGGTTGTTTCCAAGATTTGGCTATTGCAAATTGTGCTGCTATAAACATGGGTGCACATATATCACTGTGGTATGAAGTTTTGTATATACATGTACATAAAATAGTTAAGATGACTATGCTACTAATTCCATGAGTTCTTGGAAAAGAATAGTTATATGATCAGATCAATAATTATCTCATATAATCAGATCAATTTTGCATGTCTATACCTGATAATCTAAGCAACTCTTTTGAAGATAACGATATGCAATATAACAACCATTGTTAAATTCCTATCTTGTTTTGAAAGCCTATATTGTTATTGTTTTGGGTTTGCCGATGCTGTTGTTGTTGTTCATCTCTTTTGCTTTTTGTTTTCCTTTTCTATGTTTTTTTCTCTTTTAAATAAAATAAAAATGGTACGTGTCCTAGAAAAGTAAAATACAATAATAAAAATAGAAAAAGGATTGGGCTGTAGCTCAGGGCAAAGGCTCTGGGTTTAATCCCACTTCCACCAAAATATAAATAAATAAGTGTAAATTTCCCACTTTTCTGCATATGAATACAGAAAGCAAAGTTAGCTGTTCAAGCCTGCTTGACAGCCCTCTGTCTCTCCTCACCCTGTGCCAGCACTCAGAATGCATCATGGTACATGGGTCTGCACCGGAAACCAGCAGCCCATGTTTGAGGACGTGGGGCTGACTCTCCCCACAAGCAGCAAGGGAAAAGGAAGAGGGAATTTTGGTTACCGCGAAGAAGACCTTTTGAGGTCAAATGTTTCATCGGGTCCAGTGCTACCTTATAAAGTCACCTCCTGAATGGGAAGCCGGAAATCTGGTGATTTGGGCCAATGAGGGAGGAGGGCAGGTAGAGAGCAGGGGACGAGTCAGGCCCACACCAGCTCCTGAGTTCTGTGTTCTCTCCACAATCCCCCTCTGCCTGCCTGGGAAAAGAGAAAACCCCCAGAGCAGGTGAAGAAAAACAGACTCAAATGTCTAAAAGTGAAGACAATGCTTGTCACTTAATGATGAGGTATGATTCAAAAGATACCGTATGTGGTGAGATCTTTAAAATTTATTACAGGAAAAGATGCAGTGCCATGAATCCCCTTCCAATGACTCTCCTGTGTTTTGAACACACTCGTCCCATCATCCTGGCCGCTTCCTGCAGCAGCTCTGGAGTCCTCTCTCTTGAAGGTTTTTAGCTGCGCTGTCCTGGCTGCCTCAGCGTCCTGAATGGATTCAAAATATCTCCCTTTCATGGTCACTGTGTCTTTGGGGAAGAGCCAGAAGCCACATAGTGCCAGATCCAGTGACTAAGGAGGATGAGGACACAGTGTTGTGCTTTGACAAGCTGCCTTTCCTTTGGATGCCTCTCTATTTCAGCCCTCTATATTTTGATCCCACTTCATAGAGACCCTCAGGAAAGAGGACTCCAGAGCTGCTGCAGAAAGTGGCAAGGACGATGGGATGAATGTGTTCAAAGGGCGGGTGGATTCTGACGGGATTCATGGCAATGTATTTTTTCTGTATTAATTTTTTTCATCTAAACACACACTGTACTTTTGGATCATCCCTTAGATTTCTCTTTAGATTTTGTGCAGAACTTGAGAAATGCACATGTGTCTGTGGAGCAGATGGTTTGCACACACTGAGGTCAGGAAAGGCTTCAGAAGGAGCCACCTGGAGTTGGACTCAAATCCTACATCCTCAGAGTGGTGACCTTTCTCCTCGGAAGGGAAATCAGTAACAGAATATGGGTACCCAAGGGTGAAAAGCCATTGCTGTGACTGCATCATTAGGATTATGGAGAAATGAAGATGGAAAAGCTAGGTGATATTTTCGGAGAAACAGAAGGGTTTTAAAGGTTAATGTAAATGCACTCTCTCTCGGCAATGGAAACTCTAAGTCTGATGGGCTCTGAGTGAAGTGCTAATGTTCTCATGAGCCCAAAAACAGATTTAATGTGATAATCCTTTGTTTCCGCTAGATAGTCATGGGTGTGGTGGGGGAACTCCGTGTGGACCACTGGGTGATTTTATGTGAGCAAATGGAAAACCAATTACAGCTAGAGGAAGCAGCGCACACCCTAATCCCAGCACTCTGGGAGGCTGAGGGTGTAGCTCAGTGCAAAGACTCTGTGTCCAGAACCGCGTTATAAAAACATCAACAGTAACACCAGTTTGCATGTAAATGGGTCCATGGCCAGGTGTGGGCTATGCATGTCTAAAGGCATAATGCATCCAGGCTGTCCATTCTGACTGTCCCTGAAGCCCCCATCTGCTGACTCGTTCTTGAACGCATTGCCAAGACCCATTTCCCGTCTCTTCCGCACTCCTCTCTCTCACATGTTTGCTTAGGGGCAGGATGACCAACTCATCTTGGTTTTCCCAAGATGGTCCTGGCTACAGCATGAAGAGTGATGCTTCCCTGAGTCCTGCATGCATTGCCTGGGCACTCACTGACACCTCCCAGAGCTCTGGTTCCAGCCTCATTTCTGCTCTGCAAATCCACACCCTTATACCCAGCATCAAGTCAACCGCATGTGGTAACTCAGCACCCATGAAGACCTGGCTGCTCCCACTGAGCTGCTGTTTCCTGTACACAGAGCAGCTCCTTGGTTCTATTGCTCCCCACTTCCTGAGCTGTTCAGAAATCTTTGGTGCTTTATTCCCAAACTCCTGGACCCAGCTCCTAGTATTCCCCCTGCCTGAAGAGTGTCTGTATTCTCAGATCACCCAGACATCTCGTCTATGTGTGGGGAGGGCAGGTACCGCAGGAGAAGCCCTCCCTTTCTCCTCTTTAGCAACGAGACTAGTGACCAGTCATCTCCCTTCTCCTCACAAGGAGGTGTCTTAAGATGCATTCATCCCCATTTACCCAAAAACACTGTATTGATCTGATTAATGAGAACCAGAATGTATTAAGTGTGTTTCATCAATGGGCAAGATCTCTGCGGGGAATCAGGTCTTCCTTGGTTTTGTGTCATCACCAAAGGCATCCTCATATTCTCTCGCTCAGTCGCTATGCTGAATCACAGCTTCCCCCATCGCTTCCCAGATTTCCCAGGGAGCCTTCAAAATTCCCACTCTGTGAGCACCCCTGTTCGCAGGTGGGGTGCAGAGCTATGGGGCAGGGCAGAGATAACTGAGGAGGGAGATGCAGGGGCGTGGTCCTCCAGCATCCTGTGGGAAAAGATATCCCTAGTAAGACAGCATGAACTCAGAGTCTTCGAAGTAAGAGAGAATTCTGAGCCTTTAAAGTAAGGGATTCCAGTGTTGGCCTTTTTGGCCCCAGCCAGGACATTGCACAGAGTCTGGCTGGGGGCTACTTTCAGAAGACACTCACACCCAGAAAGGGTCAGTCATCTACCCTGGGTGGGTGCAACCTGCAGGAGAAGGCAGCACGGTAACCAGCAGAAACAGAAAACGTAATTAACATGTCTGCAGTGAGAAAGGAGAACTAAATCTATTACTCTTTCCCCCTCCATTCCCATTATGAATTATTGCATTTCAATTATGATTGCAAAAGTATTTCCTTCAGGAAATATGTCAGGATTCTGCAACAGGAAAGGAGGAAATGGAGTCAGGAAAGCTTAATTTACTGCAGTGGCTGAATTTTTCAAAAAGAAAAAGAAAATGAAAGATAGCAAAGAAATGCAGGGGACACAGAGGAATGTTGATGGGCTTATCAGGGACCTGAAGGGCCCACATGTTTATGGCATCATTTTCTGACATGCAGTGGAGACTGTGAGGGAACTGCACTCCCCCAAGACAGCTGACCACTTTCACACTGGGTTCCTAATAGTCTGATCCAGTCTCTCCTAAAGCCACCTCTAGGAATTATGATTGGAGGGTGAAGGAAAGTCTAGCTCCAGTCCCTGCTGGACACTGGGGTGGGGGTGCATGACTAAGGGGCACACTGTCCCCTCATCCCAGAGCTCACCATCTAGAAGTGAGGGGCAGGCAGCTCAACTAATGGAAAAGGAAGTTGAACCAAAGAGCTTTGACCTCAGGCTGCAAGAGCGAGGCTACAGCACCTGGTAGGTGAGAGGCCAACCTTAAGTTCACGGAATCCTGGATTCGGACTCCTGCTGGACCATGATCCCAGCAAGGAAGCAAATATCTCCGTGACCTTTGGAGAGGAGGAGTGAAGTAAAATAGCTTTCATTCATTCATCATCCTAGCCACTCTCCCATTGGGGGACAAAATACCCAACACCTGCATCTTAAAGCAGGACAGGCTTGTTTGTGTCCATTTATCATAGTCTGCCTCACATGTAAGTATAACTCTTGTATGTCAGTTAAACAAAGATAAAGTTAGAGTGTAGGTTCATGCTTGCCTAACATGAGTACAGTGTCTGCCCAGCATGCATAAGGCCTGGAGTCCCATTTCTAGGATCTCAAAATAAATAAATAAACATTAAGCTTTTTCTACCTCTACCTTTTAAGCTCCCATTGCCCTGTATAAAAGTTTGAGCTGGATTTCCTATTATCTGCAACCAGATGGATTCTAGGTGACATCCTCAGTTACAGCCAGGAAGAATGATAACTCCTAAGTCGAATTCATTTCCATCCTTTCATTATCACCATGTCAATGTTGTTATAAAATTTGTCCTCTAATTATCAGTCACTTGGCAACAAATATTTCTTCTATTTCCAACAGTGTATGGGTCAGTGTCATTCTCAGTGGTCTTGGATGGACATAGCCGGGACACGATGACTTCTGGAGCCACGTATTTTGTATGGGGTTCTGTCTCTAGACACAATTATAGTCACCCCAAATCAGTGTCATTCTGCCAGCTCTATTTTACATGATTTTACAAAACTAATACGGCTCCACCAGGAAGCACTTTCTTGGCTTTGGGGTTGGTCCTGGTTGGAGGGCTCTATTTCAGAGTGTGGTTGTCTGGCTTTTTTTCCTTGTCATTCTGGGACCCCAGCCTGGCTTTCTCATAGATGATTCTTTATCATCATCATCGTCATCATCATCACCATAAAACACCCAAGGCAAACAGATGTATTGCTTGGTTGAACTGACTCCTCACAGGCATAGAGGCACGGACAGGTTAAGCCATTTACCAAGGCCAGACAGCTAGTCATAGACACATCCAAACTCAACACCAGTCTCAAATGGACTCTGACTCTGGTCATAATCACCGTAGTGTGTGTGTAGTCAAAGTAGAACTCAGTAGGGATGCGGATGGGAAAGTGTGAAGCAATCCATAAAAACCCATTGTTATTTTCACTGCCTTTCAAATTTCCCTCCAGACAGATTCACACAGTACCAGAGCTGGAGAATGTCTCACAGTGAGTCTGACCCAGTTAGCAAATACCTGCTTCTTTTAATAAGGAGAGTGAGCCTGAAGAGGAGGAAAGATTGCCCTTGTCACGCTGCTGGTTACTGGGGCGTCTGAGAAGAAAACCCCAGTGCCTCACCTCAAAGCCCAGGGCTGTATTAACTTAACTTGCTAAAAGCTATGCTGGGAATTTGAATGGTTGCTATGGAAAAGAGTTAGGGTCCAACCACTTAAAGATGGGATCAGGGCTTACAGAATGCACTTACTCACCTCAGGGTATTTTAGAACCAATTTGTAATCAACGGCCATATCTCTCTCAGTCATTCAAACTATGCCCAGGAAGGTTTTGGGGGAATTGTTTATATTGAGTTGATTTTTTAATTTTATATTTTAAAGAGAATAAAACCAAACCAAACAAAACAGAATAAAGTCAATCAAAACAAAACAGTGTAAGTGATACAGGATTTCAAAACAAGGTAATAGGAAACCAACAATGGCTACCATAATGCCTCTTGTTGTCTTCAAAATAGCTGCCCCTACCTTCAGACATAGTAAAATCACACAAAACAGAACAGCATACAACCAATAAAAACAAAACAGTGAATGCAATACAGGACTTCAAAACAAGATAATAGTAAATCCAAAATGGCTACGATAATATATCTTGTTATCTTTGAAATAGCTGCCTACACCATCAGATATAATAAAGTCAAACAAGAAAAAATAACCAAACCAAACAATGAAAATAATACAGGACTTTAAAACAAGATAATAGGGAATTAACAATGGCTACCACCTTCAGAAGCAGATCCCCAGTAGATACTACATTGCATACTGTTACCCTCTAAGTACACGATTAGACTACTGGCTTTAGGCCTGCAAAGTCAACGAAACACTAAACACTACAAGCATTAAGCTGTATGTTAGTTCAATAGCTATCATCTCAGCCTGTTTCTCGGCTCAGCCCATTGCTTATGGTGGGGTGGGGGTTGACTTTTCCTGTCTCCCAGCCCATGTGCCAGAAGGGGCTGGCATCTGGTTCTCTTCCCTGTGGCCCATGAATGGTGCTGACTCACAGGGAGGCTTATTTTTAATTAAAAGATTGTCATGTCTCAGTGGTTTTCAAACTTTCTGGCTACGGAATGTTTTCGCTTTCTCCAAAATTACTAAGCAAGTCAAAAGGCTTTTATTTGCATGCACTCAGTCTGCTAACATTCCCCATTTTAGGGATAAAAACTGAGAGTTGAGCATAGATATATTAATTCGTGCATATATAACAATATATCACTAACAAGTCAGTATTTATTAACATAAAATTTTAATTTAAAAGGATTTTTATTATTATTTTGAAGGTAGTAAAATACAACAGATCAAGATGGAACAAAGCCAATTGAGACTGGGTAGTGAAATTGGTACAGAACTTCACAGCAGGTTCCTGGAATAACAGTAATAGGTACCACTGTATACCTCATCATCTTCACAATAGTTGTTCTTTCAATCAGGTATAGCAAAATCAAAGGAATGCAGAACATTATAGAACCCATCAAAACAGAATACTGAATAGAGCAATATCATCAATCAGGACAAAGGGAAACAGTGATAAAAATATTTGCCCTCAAAGAGATGGTAGAGGGAAATCCCCTTATTTACCACACTACATATGGTCAACCTCCCAAAAGATGCTCACACTTCTGGCTCCCATTTGCTAATGGGGGGGAGTATGGGGCACGACAGGATGTTTGACTCTCAGCCCGCGCACCGGTAGGCTCACAGCCCCTTAGCAGGGCGGCAAGCTGATGGCTTGGTTTCCCAGTGCCCTAAGTTCCAACATCAATAAAAAAGTTTTTAAAATAAAAATATTTAGTGAAAAAGAAGATATTTTAGCTTTGTGTGCATATACGTGTGGTACCAGAGCCTTTGCACTGAGCTAATGCCCAGCTCTTTATTTATTCATTTACTTATTTTAATTTTGACAGAGGGTCTTGCTAATTCACTTGGTTGTTCGGGCCGAGTTCAGATTGGCAGTCCTCCTCCTTCAGCCTCCTGGAGTGCTAGAATTCCAGGCGCCCACCACCATCTCAGCACTCTTGTGCTGTGTAAGACAGTAACAGCTTTGATAAGGGCAAGCTTCATCACACTGTCTGCAAGATTACCTGTCTCGTGACACCAGCAAACGCACAGTTTTTAATTAATGAGGAGCAAGGTGCAGCAAGCAGAGATTGTGCACAGAAGGAAAACCTAAATGCAGCAAAATAAGCTGTTAGAGACCTCCCTCAAGCTGTCATACAACATTTAAGACAGCACAAAATGGAGTTTCTGACCTTTGCCACGCTGCATGTTGCGGACCATTCAATAAAGGGCTGCAGTGAGTGCTGATAGATGGTGGTAGGAAAGGCCTGGGAAAACACGGAAGAGACTTTTAAATACCAAAACCAAACAACCCTGAATTCTTCTGTGAAAACACAGGCGTGCGCACACGCATTCAAAAAAAGAATTTCCTGTCTTAAATGTACTTTCCAATTGGAGACTCTCAGAGCGTTATTAGATTCCAAGACATCCTTTCCTGGTGCACGTCCTGATAAAAAGAAATAGTCAAGGAATTTGAGAAGTCCTATCTCAGGGCTTGAGGTCAAAAGTTCCACACTTCCCTCCTTCCCCACACACTCAAAAAAAGAACAGAAACTCTCATTAAAATCACATTAATTTGTGGAGGCTGAGATGAGAGGCCTGCTGCACACTGGGGGTCTAGAAGGAACCAGAAGGAAGTTTCTAGACCTGGGAGTGCCTGCCGCCAAGTGACTTGCAAAGCTACTTTACTCTTTGTTCTACTGGTTAATATTTGTTCAGCACTCTGTGTGGCCCAGACCCTGGGGTTTGCTCTAGAGACAGACACCACTGGTGTCCAGGGCCAGGCAGGGTGGCAGGGGTGGGAGCTGCAGGCTTCCCCATGAGAGGAAGAGGCAAGCCCCACATACGATGCATGTGGCAGGTGCACTGTCATCCCTGGGACCTGGGGTACTGTCTCTCCCCAGGTATCCAGGTTCTCTTCTTAAACAAAGACTTGGACAGGAAGTATGCAGAATGTAAAGAGGTTTTACATTTAAACTTCTTGCATTTAGGAAAAGTATGCTCCACAGAGAGCACAGCAGCCAGTGAGAAAGAGAGACTAGAGTAGTCCTGAGGTTAATGGTGGCCATCTTTTGTACACCCACTCCCTGACATCATGTCAAGGCTGACCTATCAGAAACCTGCTTGATTTCACACCAGAAGCACTGAAGATAGCATTTTCTGATTGGTCCTAGCTACAGGGCTTGAGCACATGTTTCCTGGTTTTCTGTGACTAGCAGATCAGGTCCACTCACCCAGGCAGCTGGCTACTCCCTAACCTTCTTCCTCAAAGTGGCCAGGAGAGGGATTTGCAGAAATGAACACTTGGTTTTTGTCTGAGTGACAGCCATCATAAAAGCATAAAATGACTGAGAGCTGAGGTAAGAGGGTGTTAAATTGGAGTCTGGCTGTGACAACTGTGACTTAGCAAGACCCTATCTCAAAATAATAATTAAAAAATAAAAAAGTGCTAGAGATATAGCTTGCTGTGAAAGCTGAGTTCAGTCCCTAGCACTGCAGATATGGGAGGAGGAGGGGAAGGAAGGAAAGAAGGAAGGAAGGAGGGAAGGAAGGAAGGAAGGAAGGAAGGAAGGAAGGAAGGAAGGAAGGAAAGACCTGAAGTTTGGGGAAGCAGTGAGGGAGTAGGAGTTCGTTGTAGTTTCCTCTCTGCCATCATAGCATTAAACAGGAGCTGGGCATTTTATGAGTTCTTCCCTTAGCCCTCCAGCCCACAGAACCAGCTCTGCATCGTATCAGAGATGATCCCACGTGACTCACAGTGCCGCACAGAGCTCAGGCAGCCTGGAACTCTCAGCAGCAGCTGGCGACTTCACCCTCTGAGTCTGTCCCTTCTGTCTCTAGGCAGCATGGGAGCTTGCTCTGCACGTACCCCCAGGCACCCCAGGGCCAAGAATGAGGATGTGGGTAGTGAAGAAGGGGCACAGGCTGGTCACAGGGTTCCCCAAACCCTGACCTGAAATTTTCAACTGTAAGTCTAAATCAGTCCACAAAGATTTGTCACCACTTGAAGTTCACAGATAGTTTTTAAAACAATATTTTGGAATACCCAGACATTTTATGGAAAAGTTACCATACACATATGTTCAGTTCTGGAGAGAAAGAAAGGCCATAATTATTGTGACATTAAAAAAAAGAAACTTCAATGGCTGGGCGCCATGGTACATACATTTAATCCCAGCACTCAAGAGGCTGAGGCAGGAAGATCACTATGAAGTTGAGGCCAGCCTGAACTGCATAGCAAGACCCTGTCTCAAAAAGACAAGAGAGAAAAATTTCCTAAGATCAATTCATAAGAAAGATTTCATAAGATCGAATAATTGAATAATTTCATAAGATCGAATAATCTATATAGAGAAGCTATAGGAATAAATAAAACCTTCATTCACAGGACCAGTTTCACTACTTGGCAAAAGAAATAAAATTTCTGAAAAATAGCCAGACTTGAGTTCATAACCCAGAAATGTTAATTCTGTTACATATTAACTGTGTGACTTGGATCAATCATTTGACCTCTCTGTTCCCTTTTCTGTAACAATACCTACTTAGATTTTCAGAGGGGAAGAGAGCAGAGGAAGCGTAAAATAAAGTCATATAAACAAACCACCAGAATATATAGCAGTCGACATTATACCACAGTTAATTATTCTTACTATTATTATTGCTGATAGGCTGAGGTTGTCCAGGGGCCAGAGGCTTTCTGACAGTCTTTCTGGCGACAATATTTAGAGAAAAAACAGTGTCTGGCTAAAGGCCTGTGTCTCCAAGCAGGCTGGCAGTGTTGTTCTTGGCCGCTCCTGGCTGGTGTCAGCCTTCGCCTTGAGCCCCACTAAGATCAGAATTCCTTGTGAACGGTGACTGACTTATCCTCCTGCATCCTTTCTCGAGGTCATCGCCTGCTTCCCGCCTGCGTACAGGTGCAGCCCGCACCGCTCTTTCCAGGCTGCTGAAACTAACTGGCTTGACAGCTCAAGAAGGACACGACGCCCTGTCCCTATAGCCGGGTACAGCCCGGCGTAGTTGCTCACGCCTATAATCTCAGCGCTCAGGAGGCTGAGGCAGGAGGACCACCATGAGTTCAAGGCCAGCCTCGGCTACATAGTGAGACTCTGTCTCAAAAAGATAACAAAGAAAAAATTTAAAATGCAGGTGCAGAGCAGCTCCAGGATTTTAAGTCCTTTTGCTCATGCAGGACCTTGTGTAGGGAGCTGTGCAGGCTGGACGTTGGTTTTGCAGGTGAGGCTAAGGGGTCACCATGACATTCAAGGGAGAAAGGAGCAGTGAGGTCACCAGGAAGAGCGTCCGCCCAGGAACCGGTGAACTCGCTGCAACCTGTGCGGCTTCCAGTCTGACTCTTGCCGAGTCCAAGACAGCGCTTGGGGCCCACTGACTCCGTGCTGAAAATCGCTCCCCAGCAGGAAAATTCTAACGACTCTCGGAGCAATGGTGCCCTCTCTCCTAGCACTTTACCCCATTGCCCACAGAGGGCTGAGCTACTTCCTCAGCCCCACAGGAGCCCCGGCCTGGCCCCTCTTTCCCACAGCTGGCTCTATTTCCCTTCCCACCCTCTGCCTGCTTGACATCTTATGTTCAAGATCCGGCCTCGCTCCCAACAAGCACCCTGAAAATTAGACAGGAGAGCTGCAGAGGGAGACAGGAAGAAAGCAAAGGAGAGAGGGTGGAAGGGAAATAGATCTTAAAGTGAAAAGGGAGTTTTGTTCCTGTCTCCCAGATCTGCTCCACATTGAGTCAATTCGAACTTCTCTGAGGTTCTGGTTCTTTGTTGGTAACAGAAGAGAACACAGAGCTGGGCACCGTGGTACGTCTCTATATTCCCAGCACTCAGGGAGACTGGGGCAGGAGGATGGCAACTCTGAGCCCAGCCTGAGCAAATCAGCAAGACCCTGTCCAAAAACAAAAAAATAAAAAGGGTTGGGGATGCAGTTCAGTGCAAAGGCCCTGGGTTCCATCCCTAGTGCCCCAAAGAAAAAGAGAGGGCAGTAAGTATGAAGTCTCATTCATAATCATTCAGGCAATCCACTGAGATCAATTCGCAGCAGTAAAAACAGAGGGGCAGACGTCCTGAGAAATCAGTGGTGTCTCTCCTGCTTGGCTGGGTCAACCCCAGGCTTTGCCAGAGCACACCTGCAGACAGAAGCCTCAGCACCTGCAGGGTACCCGCGACATCCTCTTAGGACTACTCTCCCTGCCCAGCGAGCTCTGTGTTTCCCTTGTGACCCTGGTGGCCTTCCATGGTAAGACAGGGCAACAGGGTGAGGGACACCTCCAGGGAGAGAGACATGCCACCACGGTGGCACTGTCACTCTCAGTACCTAGGCCACACCTCCTCACCATAACTCTACCACCTAACAGATTGTATTTGGAGAAGGCGTCAAGCAAATGACTGAAAAGCACAATCAGCGTGCCTGGCACATGAAACCACTTGTCCGTCTTCAGGCTGATGGCTCCAGTGGCTTCCTGCTGGTTCCACAGCTGCCTGCTCTCATGCTTCTGTCTGCCGTGGAGTGGCACATGGGACATATTCACTGAGGATTCAGAAATCGTCCACTGAGGGAGGAAATGAGCCAGGAGCGGGAGCTGCAAAGCCACAGCGAATCGTAAGTAACTTGTCATTCTCTAATCCAATAGCATGGACATAAGCGATGGCCTTAAGTGACTTGGGAGGAAGAGTTGAGTCCACAATGAATGTGTATTGTTGTATATACCGACATCAAGGCACAGGGTTCACAGCCAGCACTACAGATTTCACTACGCCGGAGTTGACGAGTGACTCTGACTGATCTCTCTTGCTTTTAAATGCAATTTCCAGATCCTCTGAACTTCCTGCTTTTAACTAGGCAGGCAAAGAGCAGGAGGAGGGATGCAGCTTGGTCTAGGATTCAGGTCCTTTGAGGTTTATTCTGTATCCAATTTATCAGTATCAAGGGGATCTAATTGAATCCTCTAATATCGAAAAATGAGCAGAAAAAGATTCTGTGCTGAAGACGAGTCAACGTATAGATTATGAATTTTCCTGCTCTCAATATGTCTTGAAGTGATGGCTACAGTGAAAAACATCTTAATGGATACGCGAGTGGTTGCAGAGTTTATAAGAAAAAGACTTTCTTGAAAATGATGTCACTTATAAATTTTCAGATAAACACCAGCAATACGAGACTACAAAAAGACTAATGTCAGGTAGAAGGAAAATAGTTTCAAGGTAAAAGGACACAAAGGATATACCATGCGAGCAAAAATAGCAAAGAAAGCTGGAATGGCTCTATTAATCTCAGCAAAATAGACTTCAGAGCAAAGAAAACCATCAAGGTTAAAGCGGAGCAGCAGAGAGAGGTAAAAAGTCAAAGCAGACTGAAATGGGTTTGACCTAATGACAGAGCTTGGGGACAGAGATAAGAAATGCACCAATCCAGAGTAATAGCTTGGGAACACAACAATCCTTCCCTCAGTAATTGACAAAACAGATAAAGACTAAATGAGACAGGATGCAGAAGAATTAAATGACAACATGGGTCAACTGGACCTAATTGACATTTATAAAACATTCCAAAAGAGCAGAACACACTTTCTCTCCCAGTGTATGTAGAACGCTATGCAGCACAGACCATGTAGCGGATTATAATTCAAATCGTAACATATTTAAAAGAATCAAATAATGTACCTTATGACCTTGGGTCATGCATTAGCTTGTTAGGAATGCCATGACAAAATCCTGAGCAGGGCCTGATACAACAGAAATACATTTTGTCACAATTTCAGAGGCTGGAAGTCCAAGGTCAAGGTTATGACAGGTCACTTTTCCTAAATGTCTGCCTTTGACTTGCACGTGGCTGTCTTCTCATTGTGTGTTTGGTGCACATCCTTCTGCCTAAGATGCCTGAATCCTAATCTCTTGTTATTATAAGGACTCCAGTCATATTGGATTAGGGTCGCCCTAATGACTCCGAAATTTGATTACATCTTCAAAAGCCCCATCTCCAAGGCTAACCATATTCTGAGGTACCGCAGTTAGAGCTCCAACATTTGAATGTTTGGAGGGGGGCAAAATTCAGTCAATTCAAGATCAGATGGAGTTAAACTGGGAAGGAATAACAGAAAGATAATGCAACGTCTAGCATGTGGAAATTTAAAAAGGCACATGGGATAAACGGGAAGTCACTAGTAAATACATTTTGAGTTGAATAAAATAAAAATGGGGGAGACATGCCACAGTATGAGATGCTGTTAAGACAGTTCTAAAGCAAGGTTAACAGCATCAAATGCTTATGTAAGAAAGGAAGAAAAGATTCAAGTTGAAAATCTCAAAATGTGCCATGAGGACCTAGGAAAATAAAAACAAAATAAAACCAAAGCAAGTCATAGAAAAGGAATAAAGAGCAGAAATCAAGAAATTGTAAACAGAAAAGCAATACAATAACACCAAAAGCAGATTCTGTAAATAAATTAATAAGGTAATTACATCTCTATCATGATCAAAAAATAAAGTAAGAGAGAAGGAAAACGACACACATTACCAATATCAAGTATCAAAGGAAATATTTCATTAGAGTGCCCACATATATTGAAAGAATAATAGCATTTCTATATGCATGTATTTGTAATATATATATATATATATATATATAATTTATATATATGATTGTGTCAAACACATCAAAATTCAGCTGCTAATCTGAACAATTCAAAACTATTAAGACAGATGATTGGTGGTTTAAAAAAGTACTTTCAGTGTTTAAGTCTCAGGGTTCCACTGGTTTGAATTCTATAAATTCTACGCCAGTTAATAGAAAAGGAAAGAACACTTTCCAACTACTATTACTAAAGCCAGAAGTACCTTAGTGCCAAGTCAAAAATAGTACGAAAAAAAAAAAACTTTACACAAATAACCCTGAACAATTCAGATACAAAAACTATAAAAAGATATTAAGAAAACAAATCCAATAATTTGTTTAAAATTCGTGTGTCATACATAAGAAAGGTTTATCTTAAAATTCAAGCCTGGGTTATTATTTGAAGTCATTTCAACAGTTTCAATAAATAAAATATATATGGATCTAGCAAAACTAATACACAGTCTTTATTCCTCTATATACTGAAGTTTTTATTAAAAATCATACAATAAATAATACAGTGTTCATGGCTAGACATTTTTACAGTAGTAAAACACATCAGTTCTGCCCAAGCAATAGAAAGACTTTAATGAAAATATAAATCCCAGGGCTGGGGATATAGCTCAGCAGCACATTGCCTGCCTGACAAACATGAGGCCGTGAGTTTAATGCTAGGCACCAATTAATTAATTAATTAATATCCCAGCAGGATTTTTAATTGTAATTTTGCCAATATAGACAAATTGATTCTAACTTCCTGAGAAAATGCGAATATATTTTTTAAAGAATCAGCTTTGGAAAATAAAGATGGAGTAATTACAGCAGTTAATTTTAAGACTGACTATGAAGCTACATTAATTGGCACTCTAATATTGCAAAGTGATATATGCACGGGTCAAGAGAGTAGACTGTGGAATTCAGAAAAAGATCACAGAAGTACAACTAAGCTATTATTAGCAAAGATGCAAAAACAATTAATGGGAAAAAGCCCAGTCTTTCCAAAAGGTGTTAGAGAATTGGGACATTTTCTGTGTGAAGCAATAAACTTGGACCGGAAGTGCCATCTTATTTTAAATTGATTCAAACTGGGCTATAATTCTAAATGTAAAACATAAGTCAATAGACTTTTAAACATAAAAAATAAAGAAAAACTTAGGTAGACTCAGCCAAAAATAGAAATATAATTCATTAAAGAAAAACATGTTAAATTTTATTTCAGTCAAAGTCTAAAACTTCTGCCATGCCAAAGAAACTACTAAGAGAACTAAAAGACAAATCTTAGACTAAAGGAAAATATGTACAACCCTAAATACCCAACAAAGGATATGTATTTACAACCTGAAATAATTGTCAGAAACTAAACAATGAGAAAACAACCAACTCACTTTAAAAGCTTAGGCAAAAGACTGGAACAGACCTGCCGACAAAGATACACAGAGAGCAAAACATTATACATATACGAAATGTTTTAGTTTCCTCTGCTGAAGGAAAGTAGACTAAAACTACACGTAAATACCCCTGACTTGCCTATCAGAGGTGCTGAAATCCAGCCAGGCATGGAGGCCCGTGCCTGTGATCCCAGAATTCTCTGAGCTTTAGGCAACAGACTGTCAATTTGAAGCCAATACAGCCAATTTATCAACTTAGCAAGCACTTGTCTAAAAAAATAAAAATGAAATAATAAATAAATAAAATGGGGATATGGCTCAATGGGAAGGTCCTGGGTTCAATCCCAGCACCACAAGAGACAAAAAGAAGAAGAAGAAGAAGA